>JAXIVJ010005519.1:0-35000 GCA_036785665.1 Chirona hameri
TACAGCAGGGGGGGGGGGGCAACTTGACCAAGAGGGTAGTCGAGGTTCGTTACAGCAGGGGATGGGGGGCAACTTGACCAAGAGGGTAGTCGAGGTTCGTTACAGCAGGGGGGGGGATGGGGGCAACTTGACCAAGAGGGTAGTCGAGGTTCGTTACAGCAGGGGGGGGGGCAACTTGACCAAGAGGGTAGTCGAGGTTCGTTACAGCAGGGGGGGGGGCAACTTGACCAAGAGGGTAGTCGAGGTTCGTTACAGCAGGGGGATGGGGGGCAACTTGACCAAGAGGGTAGTCGAGGTTCGTTACAGCAGGGGGGGGGGGGGATGGGGGGCAACTTGACCAAGAGGGTAGTCGAGGTTCGTTACAGCAGGGGTGGGGATGGGGGGCAACTTGACCAAGAGGGTAGTCGAGGTTCGTTACAGCAGGGGGGGGATGGGGGGCAACTTGACCAAGAGGGTAGTCGAGGTTCGTTACAGCAGGGGGGGGGGGGGGCAACTTGACCAAGAGGGTAGTCGAGGTTCGTTACAGCAGGGGTGGGATGGGGGCAACTTGACCAAGAGGGTAGTCGAGGTTCGTTACAGCAGGGGGGGGGGGATGGGGGCAACTTGACCAAGAGGGTAGTCGAGGTTCGTTACAGCAGGGGGGGGGGGGGGGCAACTTGACCAAGAGGGTAGTCGAGGTTCGTTACAGCAGGGGATGGGGGCAACTTGACCAAGAGGGTAGTCGAGGTTCGTTACAGCAGGGGGGGGGGGGCAACTTGACCAAGAGGGTAGTCGAGGTTCGTTACAGCAGGGGGGGGGGGGGATGGGGGGCAACTTGACCAAGAGGGTAGTCGAGGTTCGTTACAGCAGGGGGGGGGGGGCAACTTGACCAAGAGGGTAGTCGAGGTTCGTTACAGCAGGGGGAGGGGGGCAACTTGACCAAGAGGGTAGTCGAGGTTCGTTACAGCAGGGGGGGGGGCAACTTGACCAAGAGGGTAGTCGAGGTTCGTTACAGCAGGGGTGGGGATGGGGGGCAACTTGACCAAGAGGGTAGTCGAGGTTCGTTACAGCAGGGTGGGGATGGGGGGCAACTTGACCAAGAGGGTAGTCTAGGTTCGTTACAGCAGGGGGGGGGGGGCAACTTGACCAAGAGGGTAGTCGAGGTTCGTTACAGCAGGGGTGGGGATGGGGGGGCAACTTGACCAAGAGGGTAGTCGAGGTTCGTTACAGCAGGGGGGGGGGGGGGCAACTTGACCAAGAGGGTAGTCGAGGTTCGTTACAGCAGGGGGGGGGGGGGCAACTTGACCAAGACGGTAGTCGAGGTTCGTTACAGCAGGGGGATGGGGGACAACTTGACCAAGATGGTAGTCGAGGTTCGTTACAGCAGGGGGGGGGGGCAACTTGACCAAGACGGTAGTCGAGGTTCGTTACAGCAGGGGGATGGGGGGCAACTTGACCAAGATGGTAGTCGAGGTTCGTTACAGCAGGGGGGGGGGGCAACTTGACCAAGATGGTAGTCGAGGTTCGTTACAGCAGGGGGGGGGGGCAACTTGACCAAGATGGTAGTCGAGGTTCGTTACAGCAGGGGGGGGGGGCAACTTGACCAAGAGGGTAGTCGAGGTTCGTTACAGCAGGGGGGGGGGGGGGGGTGGTAGCCGTTTTATACGAGCAGTAAATCTTATGCATGCGATAGCAGTGTATCATATTGCTTTGTGTTTCGTGCGGGCTTTAACAAATTTGCCGCCGCGAAGCGGCGGCAATACGTTTCATGGATTACGTTTCATGGATTTCCAACCATGAACCACATTATAAAAAGCCTAAACGGCGGGCACTATGAGTTCGTTCACGACAAAAAAAAACGATAGTCAACAAACATCCGAACATCGAGGATTTATACCAGGACGCACGTATGTAATATGCGCCGCGAAGCGGCGCGTTTTTGTCTCTAAATTTTGCACCATTTCGCATAAAATCGGTGGGTTTTCAGCAATGTGATGGGGGCACCAGGGCATTGGTGCTCGCCTCCCCTCCTACTGGATTCAAGGGTGCCCGGTGCCCCCCCCCCCTGTTCCAACGCCTATAGAAGCGGATCCCGACTCCTACAGGGCCCTCAGGGCTCCTCGAGTCCGATACGTTGTTGCCTCTGGTTTAAAGGCACGTTGGTGCTCCTTCATAGCCCAAGGGACGGGAGGCATGTATGTTTTTTTTGTGTGCATAATTTAGCAATTCTAATTTAACATCATTTCGCGAAATAAACAAAATATTTTCTAGCGACCAATGCTTGTGATCTCATGGCGGCACCAGGCCATCGTTTCCTTCTCCTGGATTCAAAGAGGCACGGTGCCTCCCCTCGCCACACAGTGCAGCCTACCGGCACGGTGGTGTCCCTGGTACACCGGTACGGTGGTGCCCTTGGTTCACTGGCACCGTGGTGCCCCTGGTACACCGGCGTGCTGGTGCCGCTGGCGCACCGGCGCGGTGGTGTCTCTGGTACACTCTGGCGCGGTGGTGCCCTTGATGGTGCCCCTGGTCGCGGCGCGGTGGTTTCCCTGGTGCCCCG
The DNA here is from genome assembly GCA_036785665.1 of Chirona hameri. NCBI lineage: Eukaryota > Metazoa > Arthropoda > Thecostraca > Balanomorpha > Balanidae > Chirona > Chirona hameri. Next base: position 2,540 of record JAXIVJ010005519.1, read on the forward strand.
GCGCGGTGGTGCCCCTGGTGCCCCGGCGCGGTGGTGCACCTTCAAGACCCAAGGGGGGGGGGTCTTGATCCCCGTGACCCCCCCCCCCCCCCTCGATCCGCCACTGGCCCTCGGCGGCCAGAGTGCCCCCTCAGGCGGCCAGAGTGCCCCCTCAGGCGACCAGAGGGCCCCCTCAGGTCAGCAGAGGACCCCCTCAGGTCAGCAGAAGACCCCCTCAAGCCTTGCGTTTTGTTGTTTTAATACTACTTTACTTGCATTTTGTTTGAAAGCGGAGTAAAATTTGTTTCGAGTCACTTCGATCGCCTATGGGAACCTCTTGGGCAATTGGCCCCTTCGAGGCTCAAGGGTGGCCATGGCCCGCTGCCCCCTCTGGATCCGCCACTGCAAGCGTTCGACGTCTTTTGCGACGTTGCTTCTAGGGTTGCAGAAAACTGGTTCCGGCTTCACGGCGCGGTGACCAAACCAGTTTCACGGCGGCACTAAGCCGGGGCTAGGTCAGGTCAAATGAGATAAAGCCGTGACCTTACCATACTAAAGACTAAATCAGGCGCATGTTCGAAACATTTTGATTGAAGCAATTGTTACAGCTGTTCATTTGGTTTGCATTCTATTTCTGAGTCACTATGTCAGTCAACACTCGGGATGCCTCATGCCCATCACAAACTTGGGTATATGTGACACTCATAACCAGCACTATGTTTTCATGATTCATTTTGCTGTCATGTCGAATGCCAGTATGTGTGTGGTGCAACATGCCTGTGTGTTTTGTATGCATATTTGTTCGTCCCGCCCTTACCCAACCGGGCCAACCTGAGACCGGCCCTTGCAAGGGCGGTCGGTCGGCCGGGCGCGCGGCGCGCCAGTTTAACGGACTGACTGGTCGCGCTCCCGGCCGACTGATGGGGCGGCCCCTTCAGGCCGACTGAGGGACCCTTCAGGGCGACTGAGGGCCCCTCAGGGCGACTGAGAGCCCCTCAGGCCGACTGAGGGCCCCTTCAGGCCTACTGAGGGCCCATTCAGGTCGACTGAGGGCCCCACGGGCCGATCGATAATCCCTCAGATCGACAGAGGGTAAATCTGGCCAGCCAAGGGCCCCTAAGACCGCTTAGGGCCCCTTATACAAAAATGGGCCCCAGCTCAAGGGGTACCCGCGGGTGTCCAGGGTTCCCCCTTGGATACGCCCTTGTGTCGGTGTTGGTCATTCTTTCTCGAGATCAGGGTACGATTTTCAGAGTTTGGTGATGTTAAGTTAATTGGTTGGAAAATGGCTTAGTTGATTTTTTCCTATGAGGCCCTTAGGCCATTGTTTTGGGTTGTTCTTAGCATGTTCTCATTGTGGTACCTACCCAGTCTTTCGCAGTAATTTTGGGATAATATGGTGTACCTATTGTTGGATATTAAATGTTATTTTATGGCAAACTTTACTAACATTTTAAAGTTTCCCTTTTCTGTGTTCATATTTATTAATTGTTTTGTTATGATTGTTATTGCAAAAATCATTCGGTGATTTTGTGTACCGTTCACAGTATTTATTTACTTATGCATTTACTGGCAATGTTGGGGTTGTAATATTCATAATCGGGGTTGTAACTTTTGAGGATGCAGTTGTAGCTACAGCCCCAAAAGTGATATAAAATTCCGACTTCCGCATGTGATGTGGTTATGGTATATAGGCATAGGTACTTGTTAAAGGGAAATAATGACCTTCTAATTTTGCTAGCAACAATTGCTTTGGCTACCTTTATGGTATTGAAATGATGTGATCTACATTTAATAATTAAATACAAGTATTCCCTAATTCAAAGTTGAAAGTTTGGAAAAAATAAAAAGTAAGTACAAATACTTCTTAAGGAGTAATGATCGGTATTTTCCCTCCACTATTGGAAAGCGACACATCTGGCGCTTTTGTATCAATCTGTTCAACGTTGTTACCGCTGCCAGTAAATAGGTGGCCGCTGGGTGCAAGAGTGAACTTCCGACCTCCGTTGCCAGTTTTTCCAATGATTGCTTTTTTAAATGGTTCTTTATTATGATAAGCTAAAGCAGTGTTTGCCGGAGTGCAGCCATAGCATAGCATAGCATATGTAGTGTAGCCGGAGATGAAACTATACACAACTCTTAATGTTAAAAATACATGAACAGATTTTCAAAAATTGAGGGTCGCAACCACTAACTAGGCCGCCATTGGGTGCAAAAGTTAACTGCTAATTTGGTTACCTTTTTATTCAATGGTTGTTAATTGTAGAGGATAGGTGGGCATATAATCACAAGCAGAATGCAAAATATATTTTCTACACCATTGCGTAAAAAAGCAATACGGGAAAAGCCCGGAGTTTGATGGAAACAAACCGAAAAGTACTTGCAAGTACCGGTCGTTAAAAGTGTGGAACGCTTATCAAGTTTAATGTTAAATATCTCAGAAGGAATTTTTATATGCAAAATGCGATGAATTTACATCATATTTGGCCTCGTTAGTCGTCTGTCGATTTCAAGTGCTAACTCCATTTTTGTGGGAAAAGGTCATTATTTCCCTTTAAGGTATAGGTACACAAAATTGTTATATGCTGAGTTCCATTGTAAGTTTTGCAGTACGTATTAACTTCTACTAATTTATCTTGCCGTGACCAAGCTGAGACTGAAATTAACCTGGCTGCTAGCACGCCGTGACCTCTGAAATAGGTCATCCGCTGTGGACGGAGCCGTGACCAATAAATTATAATTCTCTGCAACTCTAGTTGCTACCCATCAACAGATAAGCAGGGACGCTGTTTTCTTGATCCCATTGGCATTTAGGAGCATTCCATATCGCCAAAGGATAATAAAACAAAACAAAGTCGCGGAACTACATTTCAATTTAAAACAAATCGAATGACAGACATCCGAAGCATGGAAAATACTACATGCTACGAGGGGATGAGGAACTTGGTGGTCACTAAGGTCAGCGTTTACAAGTCTTCCTCTTTTTCCCAAAAGTCGAGCATTTTCACATTTATTCATTCATTGCCATAACATCTCTTCGCTATCAACTATTCCGATATTAACTATTAACTTTATCTCGCCAACCTTTCATATCTATCTGCAGTTTCCTGGAGACGCAGCTCCTGGAGACTGCAGTTTCCTGGAGACGCCGCACGCAGCTTCTCATGGCAGATTGACCTGCCTATCTGCAGTTTCCTGGAGACGCCGCACGCAGCTCTCATGGCAGATTGACCTGCCTATCTGCAGTTTCCTGGAGACGCCGCACGCAGCTCTCATGGCAGATTGACCTGCCTATCTGCAGTTTCCTGGATACGCCGCACGCAGTTCTCATGGCAGATTGACCTGCCTATCTGCAGTTTCCTGGAGACGCCGCACGCAGCTCTCATGGCAGATTGACCTGCCTATCTGCAGTTTCCTGGAGACGCCGCACGCAGCTCTCATGGCAGATTGACCTGCCTATCTGCAGTTTCCTGGAGACGCCGCACGCAGTTCCCATGGCAGATTGACCTGCCTATCTGCAGTTTCCTGGAGACGCCGCACGCAGCTCTCATGGCAGATTGACCTGCCTATCTGCAGTTTCCTGGAGACGCCGCACGCAGCTCTCATGGCAGATTGACCTGCCTATCTGCAGTTTCCTGGAGACGCCGCACGCAGCTCTCATGGCAGATTGACCTGCGGTGAGCCAGATCGGCTCAGCTGCGGAATGGCGTACTTCATCACATGAGGCGAGGAGCTCGGAGAGCTCGGGAGAGAGCTCGGGGGAGAGCTCGAGGGAGAGAGCTCGGGGAGAGCTCGAGGGAGAGGAGGGGAGGAGAGGGGGGGGGGGCGAGAGTGGAGCACCTCCGTCCACCATCTCACTCCGCAGCAGCCGCGAACAGCCGGCACTGAGCGCCGCTCACTTCGCTAATGCACGCCGCTTTATTGAGCGGGTTTCTAGCGGTGGGAAGCTGGCTGGGCTGCCGGCTGCCGGCCGGCGGGCGGCACCTCTATAGATCGCGTGTCACCGGCCTCACAGACACACACGGCGCAGACGAGACATGGGCGGCTGGGGAGGCGGCAGCGGAGGCAGTAGCAGCGGACGGCAGCGGCGGAGGCGGCGGAGGTGGCGGCGGCGGCGGCGGCGGCGGCGCGGGGCTCTGATGGAGTCGGCCGGGGATGCTGGCTGGCGGCCGATACATCATGACCCGGTGTCGGCACAGATCGACGGTGATTGCCTGCTCCGCCGGTAACGGCCGCCTCATGATGCTCCATCACACGCGCTGGGCGGCACCGCGGCAGAAGCTACTACAGGGCCGCCGCTGGGCGGCACCGCGGCAGAGGCTACTACAGGGCCGCCGCTGGACGGGACCGAGGCAGAAGCTCTGCTAAAGCTCTGCCGCTGGGTGGGGCCGCAGCAGAAGCTACTAAAGCGCCGCCGCTGGGCGGGGTCGAGGCAGAGGCTACTAGAAGGCCGCTGTCGGGCGGGGTCGAGGCAGAAGCTCTGCTAAAGCTCTGCCGCTGGTGGGGCCGCAGCAGAAGCTACTAAAGCGCCGCCGCTGGGCGGGGTCGAGGCAGATGCTACTAGAAGGCCGCTGTCGGGCGGGTCGAGGCAGAAGCTACTAGAAGGCCGCTGTCGGGCGGGGTCGAGGCAGAAGCTACTAGAAGGCCGCTGTCGGGCGGGGTCGAGGCAGAAGCTACTAGAAGGCCGCTGTCGGGCGGGGTCGAGGCAGAAGCTACTAGAAGGCCGCTGTCGGGCGGGGTCGAGGCAGAAGCTACTAGAAGGCCGCTGTCGGGCGGGGTCGAGGCAGAAGCTACTAGAAGGCCGCTGTCGGGCGGGGTCGAGGCAGAAGCTACTAGAAGGCCGCTGTCGGGCGGGGCCGTTTCAGGAGCTACATTATAGCCGTCGCTGGGCACTGGGCAGGGCCGCGGCAGAAGCTACTACAGGGCGGCCCCAGCCGATGCACAGTGTTTTAACTCTAGGTCAAAACTGGCCTACATTCGTAGCGTGAAAACTATAATAGGTAGAGCGATGTTTTTTAATGAGAGGTCTGGCAATGCCAGTTAATCAGAGTGAAAAATAATTTACAATCGTCATGTGTTTATAAATGATATCACCATTGGTTACTGACTTCTAAAGTATGGCTTGGCTTCTAAAGTATGGATAACTCATTAATTAAGTTTTTTGGGTTTTTAATAACCAGCTACGAACAAATGAATTTCACTGCTGTATTTGTTAGGCAAAACTGGTCTAGAAACAAGCCTTTTATTTATATTGATAAATTTAGAATTTTGACCTTAATTTTGACCTTAGGTATGTGCCCTGACCTTGACCTGAGCTTGACACTTACTTGACGTAAATGAAGTCAGGTGGTACAATGACTATCACTATCGAATTCTGCGTCTAAAATAACCCTTACAATATGTTTTGCATGACTTTCGTAGATATTTTGCGATAGTGACCTTTTGTGACCTGACCTTGACCTTAACTTTTGCCAACAATCTCTCTTTAGCTGATCCGGGTTGTGAAGTGCTCCAAATGCCTTTGAGAGCACTTCAGGTGACCACGGTCGCAATCGAAGGCTTTGGATGGAAAGTATGACCCATAAACTCATACCTCGACTTTGACCTTTGACCTGACTGTGACCTGACATGTGACCTCAATTTTAAATTGTATAGGGTGCTTTAGATTTTGTCTCATTGAGGGCGCTCTAATGCCGCCTTGCGCGTCTCGTAGCGAGCATTAGTTCGGAAGATAACCAGGGGGCGTTTAACCCCGCGCCCCGTCCGCTGCCGGGCCGAGCCGACATCACGAACTTGAACAGGCTCTCAACAGTGCGGGCACAGTCAGGCGCAGCTGAAATTTACAGGACATGTAGATAATTCATTAGCAAATATTTTGGCAATGGTCTCATCGAGCTTTAGCGAGCCATTTTTTTTGTGTAGCCTTCTGTCATCAGAACCCTGCTTTCCAAAAATTGTAACTTGTAATGCCTAACAGTTTCAAACAAAAACAATTGAAAACCCAAACGAATCGTCAAAAACTACACAGTACACATGGGCCTGAAAGAGAAATGCCTGGCCTACAATTTGATGCCAAAATGATATCCGTTTGTTGTTTCCTTTCACCCATAATCGAACAGTGAATGTTGACTACGATTTCTGCATCTGCCCGCCAAATGCCGGCACTGAAAGTCCTTTGCGGCTACTTGATCGGCCGAAAACGCATCCTCATTTTTTTCATGGCCATATGATGCCTGGACATTTGTGAACACAAAGCCAACGGCGATTTGCGTTTTAAAAATAGTCGTTTGCAAATTTAGGCTAGTTTTGACCTCGAGTTAAAACACTGTGCTGGGCTGCTGCAGCTGCTGCTACTAACAATGCAGACAGGGGCAGCGGAGGAAGCTACTTATGCTGCCGAGCCCCCCCCCCCCCCCCCTCCCCCCCCCCCTAGACGTTCAGGCATGCCGGAACCTAACGCGGAACGCTGGGCCACGGCAGCACCCGGGTCGGGCCGCGGCAGAGGCTATCGCAGGGCTCTCACAGTCGCCAAGTCTGCCAGAACCTGATGATGGGCCGCCGCAGTCGCTGCCGCTTCTGATGCCGGCAGCAGCCCCAGGTCGGGGCCGCGGCAGAGGCTTCCACAGGGCTCTCACATCCGCCAAGTCTGCCGGAACCTGATGATGGGCCGCCGCAGCCGCTGCCGCTACTGATGCCGGCAGCAGCTGTGCAAAATGGTCAGGCGGTGAGCCGTCGAGGCACTACATTTGGCTCTCATGGAGAGTCAGGCAGCAGTCAATCATCTTGTCAGCTGATATTGTATAACCATGGCGGATAATTTATTAGAGCACACCGCAGAACTTATCAGCTGCACGCTGAGTAATCTATTAGGAGACCGTGGACTTCGCCGAGGAAATGGAAACAACGTCGAGAAATGCAAGGTGATTTAAATGTATGTATGATGAAGTGCTTCAATCTATCGGAATTGGGAGCTTGCTTGCTGGTGAATTAATTTTTATTGAGATATATTAGTGCGGTGATAGTGGAAGAAAAGTATATGGAAAATTTATCTGTCATAACAAAATAACTATAAAACGAACGCAGTTATCAACCGGCTACTTGCAATGCTGGCCTTGAAAATGATGAAACTTCACGCAAAGATTGTGGGATTGACAAACCCGACAGTTAAGGCGATCTTGAACAGTGATTTACCCCAAAATTAAACTGAACCTTCAGGATTACCGCAGTGGGTATGAAGTTAATGCCTACATAGCGGAACGAATGATGTGTCATGTATCTGTTCTAGGTCTCGGTCCTAATCAAAACAAGATTTTCAACAAAAAGTTATAATTTCATATTGCATACAAAAATAATTTGGGGACCAGCAAAAGTAAGCTTGACATGCAACCATTTAAACCTCAGTAAAAGGTGAAACGTTGTATACCTCAAGGAATTGCTCACCTCCGTAATTCCTTATCTGGTACCCCATGGACTGGGATAACAGTTATCTGAGGCAGCTTTAGAAAACCATAAAGCACTTCCTGTGTGTGTGTTTATTTTCCTTCAAGAAATGGATGCATGTTGTGACCGACTAGTATGTATATCACATCATCCTTATCGGCGGTGTTTTATCGTCCTCTTGCAGGCAGCTGTCAGAGTTTGTCTACCGATACAAGTTAGGCCATAGATCCAGATGGCCATTACGCAGGGTGGATATACGGAGGTGTTCTCAGTAGGCCCGAGAGCCCTCCCGGGGTCCGGGGAGCCCTCGGTCGGCCCGAGAGCCCTCGGTTGGCCCGAGAGCCCTACTGGGGCCCGGCGGAGCCCTCGGTAGGCCCGAGAGCCTCGGTTGGCCCGAGAGCCCTCAGTAGGCCCGGGGAGCCCTCGGTAGGCCCGAGAGCCCTCGGTAGGCCCGAGAGCCCTCAGTAGGCCCGAGAGCCCTCGGTTGGCCCGAGAACCCTCAGTAGGCCCGAGAGCCTGCAGTAGGCCCGAGAGCCCTCGGTAGGCCCGAGTGCCCTCGGTAGGCCCGAGAGCCCTCGGTAGGCCCGAGAGCCCTCAGTAGGCCCGAAAGCCCTCGGTAATACTGAGAGCCCTCGGTAGGCCCGAGAGCCCTCGGTAGGCCCGGGAGCCCACGGTTGGCCCCGGGAAGCCCTCGGTTGGCCCGGGGAGCCCTTGGTCGGCCCAAGGGGGCCCTTGTGAGGCTTAAGAGGGCCCTCGATCGGCAGGCTTCAAGACCTTATGCATCACATCCCAACATCAGATATCATGTCTCACTACAAGATGGTTGGCTTGGTTTGCCTAGTAGGTACTGACGTATAGCTCCATATCAAGAGAAGATGCCATTTTTGAATATTCTTCAATCACAGTATTTATTTATTTATTTATTGCGCATCGTTGTGGGCATTGGACGTGTTGCGATAAGCCAGTGTTTGATATTTATTTTTAAATTTATAGTTTTAAACTAGGAGATTCGGAAAATCGCAATATCTTTTTATTCTGTAAGCTAAAAATACGAGAGAGAGAAAAATGCCGTTAAAGTGTCCCGAAAGTTACGTCACCAAATAACGCTTTCTGATTGGTCGTGACGTCACCCGTCGTATTGGGCTGCAGCTGGCCACGGGCCGGCCGTACGCGGCGAGTGGGTGGCGGACGATTGGATCCCATCAGGGGCGCAGCCGGGTGGGTGGGGGGCACAGGGAGCACGTGCCTTCCCCCCATTGGACCGAGGGGCCCAATGGACGGGAGGGCCTCGGTCCCTTAGCCCAATGGAAGCGGCCGGGCGACTTAAGGCTTACCAGGCCAGAAAGTCCTTGTTCGGACTGAGGTGTCCTCAGTAGGCCCGAGAGCCCTCGGTTGGCCCGGGGAGCCATCGGTCGGCCTAAGGGGGCCCTTGCGAGGCTTAAAGGGAATAGGTCACCTTGGAAGTTGTCTCGAAGTTCAACCATACGGTGCATCTTGAGCTCAAAACTACGAATATGACTTTGGTTTGGACAACTGATGGATATATGGAGAGAAAGAAGTAAGTTTCTCTTTCTATTTCACGAGAAATCGTACGATAGCAGCAGGCGTTACGGCTCCCCCGCTCCGCCTGACGCCAAGTACAGTCTCTGACAAGAGGCCGCCGCGCCGCCCGGGCGGCTGAGCGGATATTAACGAGGCGTCGTAACCAGGGACTACGTGCCAGAGAGTGTACCTGCCTCCGGCGGCGAGCGGCGAGCGGCGAGCGAAAGGAACTGATCGTGGCCCGGAACAGCGGAATTGAAACTTGGTCGGCCTGGGGGGGGGGCCTGATCGGCCTAAGGGGGGGGGGGGGGGGCTTGGTCGGCCTGCGGGACCCTTGATCGGCCTGTGTGGGTCCGGTCGGTCTAAGGGGTACCATGTCGGCCTAAGGGGTCGGCCCAAGGGGGCCCCCGGTCGACCTAAGGGAGGCCCTTGGTTGTCCCGAGAGGGCCCTTGCTAAGTCTAAGAGGGTCCCCAGTCGACCTGAAGAGCCCCGGTCGGCCTAAGAGGGCCTTTGATTGGCCTGAGGGACCCTCAGTCGGCCTCATGGAGCCATTGTTAGGCTTAAGAGGGCCCGATCCACCTGAGGGGCCCCAGTCAGCCTAAGGGGCCCTCAGCCGGCCTAATAAGACCCTAGGTCGACCTGAGGAGCCCTAGGTTTGTCGGCCTGAGGGTCCTAGGTTTGTCAGCATGAGGGGTCCCTCTGTTGGCCTGAGGGGCCCTGGGTTGGCCTGAAGGGCCCTCAGTCGGCCTGAAGGGCCCTCAGGTAGCCTGATGGGCCCTTGGTCGGGATGTGGGGTGCTGATCGGCCTAATAGGGGCCCTTGCTCGGCATGATGGGCCCTTGGTTGGCGCTTGGAGGAGCGCTCAATCGGCCTGTGGGGTCCGGTCGGCCTAAGGGACCCCGGTCGGCCTAAGGGGGCCCTTGGTTGGTCTAAAGGGCCCTCAGTCGGCCTGAGGGAACCCTTGCTAGGCTTAAGAGGGCCCTGGTCGACCTGAGGGGCCCCTGCCAGCCTAACTGGGTCCTCGGTCGGCCTATGAGGGCCCTAGGGCGCTTGAGGGGCCCTAGGTTGGTCGGCCTGAGGGGCCCTCGGTCGGCCTATGGGGACCCGTTCGACCTAAGGGGACCCTCTGTCGGTTTGAAGGGCCCTTGGTCGGCCTGAGGCGCCCTCGGTCAGCAGGTCAGGTCAACTGAGCCAGATTGTACGGGCGCCACCACTAGCGTTGTATAGATGGCGCCACTAGCGTCTTATAGATGGCGCCCGAAGTGGTACGACTAGTGACGTCACAGGTTGTCACGTGACGTTTCTGGTTATCCGTTTTTTTAACGATGAAAATAAATATGAAGACGTGGTTTAAATTCATTATTATTAATATTTTCAATATGAAATCGAATACGTAGATTCTAATTTTGCTATTGGCGAAAATATTGCAACACGTCCACAGTGTCAGACAGATTGCATTTCGCTGCCGACGCATTGTCGTGATGCAAAAACGCATTCACTCGTGAAAATCATACGACGTAAAATGCAACAGAATACAGGTAAAGATAAAGCAAAATCCTATATTATAAAAAGAGTAGTGTCTACGCGCTTCAGCGTTACGTCTATGGGTGAGGTTTGTCTACAATTTTTAACACTAGAATCTGTCGACTTTCTTCAACACTACGCCTATGGGAGCCAAGCAGGGCTGGGAAACCCTAGCTGTGTGTCACCGTTGGGATTCTGAAGCCCGAAGTTTGTCACCAGTTTTTCCCCTACAATTTTGCCAACTTTTCCAAAACAAAACAAAATGACACTGACAGACGCAGGTTTTGTTGTTGGTTGATTGGGGTTTAAGGGCGCGACGACTACTGGAGTCAATTTGCGGTAATAAGGTATTACAATGTTGCCTTGGTGCACCATGTTTCTGCTTTTGCAATGCTGTCGTCTGCCACATGGTAGTATGACATCATAATGTGCTGCCATATTGTGCACCAGCATGCAAATATGTTTCTTAAGGCGGCCGCACACTATGCATTCGGCGCCCGATATCACTGCGAAATTCCGTCTCGGAAAATCGTGGCGATACCGCTGAATATCGCCCTTGTTCCGGCGGATTCAGCGCTGTCTGCTCGCGAGATTCCGCTCTGCAGACCTACAGCATGTCGCAATCTGTGCCTACAGCCTCTCCCAAGGTAAATTAATGATGGCCATTTTTCGACGAAGATGTAAGTTTGGAACCACGAAACTTTTACATAATAAATTTAACAGCGGCAAAAGCATGCTCAGCAAAATGTATACCTCTGTCTTGCATAGTTTCGCCACTGTTAGCCTGATCAATTTTGTTGTCCGTCGTGAAAAAAGCTCGTTCGAATCAGCTTTTTTCGCCGGTCCGCAGATGGCCGGTCGACGACATTCGTCCGCGATTTTTGACGTTTCGGCTGACGCGAAGGCGGAAAGTCGCTAAAGATGCGCATAAAGTCGTAGCGATATCGCGACCTCCGCGCGCCGAATGGCCTAGTGTGCGGCCGCCTTTAGTCAAAGGTTGTCAACAATAACACAGGCGTTGAAAGCACAAAATGAATATAGAAAACAAAAATAAGATGGCCCCTCAGAATCATTTTGCACCCCCCCCCCCCCGATAAGCAGGATTACAATTAGTCCTGTTGGAGTGGGAGGAGGGGTAACAAACAGGGGTGATCTGTACCTACCTACCAAGTTCAAGTTTAGCACATACATGGGCAACTTAAGAGGAAAATTTAATACAAATGAGACATCTTTAGCACCTCAACATAACACAGCAGGCACTAAACTAGCAGATATTCTGCCTTTGACCAATATAGCATAACTTTTCCACACATTTGGTAGGACCCTGCCTGATGGGTGAGTTCATGTTTTGGCAAACCGACTGCTGAGTGCATCATATGGTCTTCTTAGGCCGACTTTTCAACTCTCTATTGTAAGTTTTTATGCTGAATTTTCCACTTGCACCATGGCTTCAAACCAATGCTAGGACGCTGCCTGGAGGGAAGGGGGCAGCAGGCCAGGCCCTACTGGATGACTCTGCCCCCCCCCCCCCGACTGGTTATTGATTCAACTTTTGGGGACTGATTCAATAATTATTCATTTTGGAACTTTGATGATTAAACCACCTTTTGATTCATGAATAACCTATTTGATAATTGATTATTCCCGATTTAAAGAATGAAAACAATATTTTAATCGATTCACGTTTGATTCAGCATTTAAATGTGTTGAACTAATGTCAAATCAATAAAAATGGAAACTTACAAAGCCATAGGTATATATGCATTATGATCATTAAAACATTGTTATAGCAATCATCAGTAGAAAAGAGTGCATAGCCACTGGGACTGCATTGTATTTGCAGTCGCACAATTTATCATTCACATTTGAATTGTTAAGAATCTTGTATTTGTTTTAGCACTGTTTTGAGAACAATTGAAGACATTGCAATTACAATAATAAATAACCTTATTCTCATAATGCCGAAAAATATTTAAAAAGACAAAGTCAAATTTGGGAGCTTTCGGCTTGCGCCTTCATCAGCCATAAATGTATTATTTTCCATTTTTGTCACCAGTTAGCAAAAGACATAAATATTCAAATATCCAGTAACCTGCATTCGGCACACATGCACTTCCAAGATGGTGGAAATTCAAGTAGGCTGCGCACAGCAACATGCCAATCAATTGGTCGAGTCGGGGTATTTAAAACAAATACAACAAATACAACCGCGCATAACAAATACCTATCAACCTCATATATTCCTGTATACTATATTTCTATGCATATATTCACATACCGCATACCACATACCACATACCTATCTACCTCATATATACCGCATACCACATACCTATCTACCTCATATATACATGTATACTATACTTCTATACATATATACACATTTACGTCGAATATATATATACACACAATGCCTACCTCACCTAAAGACGAGCTTCTAGCTATACATATACATATGCGTCCTACCGAATATAACACATACCTATCTACCTCATATAATCATGTATACTATACTTCTATGCATATATACACACATACCACATGCCACATACCTATCTACCTCATATATACCGCATACTACATACCTATCTACCTCATATATACATGTATACTATACTTATATGCATATAAACACATTTACATCAAATACATATACACACAATGCCTACCTCACCTGAAGACGCGCTTCTAGCTATATATATATATATATATATATATATACGTCCTGCCGAATTTATACAATAATTATCAAAACACCCTTTTTCCAATACATATACATTAATTTACGTTACCGAGACTCACGCGTGCAGCTCCCCCCCCCCCCCCCCCCCACACTCCGCCCCCAAACTCCCTCAAATGGACATGAACCCCGCCATTCCACGTATCCAGTGATCGACCCAAGAATACAAAATCGAAATTATGATACAATAAATGCAATAAAATAATAACTGCAATAAATGCAATAAATGCAATAAATGCAATAAATAATCCGCCGCAGCGGCAGCAGTCGCTACAGCCGCCGCCGCAGCAGCAGCAACGAAGAGCAACAGCAACAACAGCGACAGCAGCAGCAGCAGCAGTCACGACTAGACTCACCAAACCTAGACCAGTCACAGACCTCTCGTGGAACCCAGCTCCAGCCCCGCTTTCCTGATGGTGGCTGCAGTCAGGGGCCTCTGGGTTGTAAGGAGATGGAAGAATTACTACAACAGGTAAAGAAAAAGTTACAGCAGCTTATAAGAACCATAACAAACCTTTGCCGAATCACACCGGTGGTCAACTTTACGCTTTAAAGCAGCTTGCTCAAAACGAAAACGTAGTAATTAAGCCTTCTAATAAATGCAAAGGGTTAGTGCTGTTGAATGCGTCAGACTACGTTCAAAAGATTCAGTCAACCACCTCTGGCTATCAGACAGTCCCACGCAACCCCACCCCTAGACTAGAGGCCACTACTAAGCGGGTAATTCACGAGACCATGGACGGTAAAGTAGAGGAGCGAGTGGTAAAGGCGATTATCCCACACTGTTTAAGGACAGCAGAACTGTATGGACTCCCCAAAGATCACAAACGCGGCATCCCCCTCCGTCCCATTGTATCAGCCTGCGATGATCCTGTTGACAAACTCACGTGGCTTTTAGAGAAAGTAGTCTCACAACTCCTGCCGTACGTACCAGCACATCTAAAAAATACGACACAGTTTCTTGATAAACTTTCAGCACAGTATCCTGAGGGATTTGAGGAGGGTACTATCCTATTCAGTGTTGATGTCGTCAATCTGTACGGCAACATCCCGATAAAAGAAGCGATTGACGGCATTATGGCTCTTCTAGCCCACCACAAGGAAAACGTAAATACATTTGGACTGGACTTGGACAGTATCCGTACCCTTCTGGAGCATTGCCTAACGAACAACTTCGTTCGTTTTGGACAGGAGTATTTTAGGCAGACCGAAGGGATCGCGATGGGAAGCAGAGTGGCACCCCCTTTAGCCATCGTGTTTATGCACGCTCTTGAGTCGATGTTCCTGGCCGCTCCCCGTCTACAGCCCTCTTTATACCGCTTTAGCCAAGCTAAGTAGCTGTTGGATAGCTCTGTTGTTTTGTGTATTTTTTGAGGAACCACATTATATTTAGATATAAGGATTAGATATTTAGTTTTGTGTATCGTTTAGGTATTATTTTTAAGCATTCATAGTTAGCTGTTACCTCTTACTTGCTTTTTAAAGGACTTTTCATTCTAGCTTGTGTGCGCCAAAATTGTCTTAGTCTTATTTTTGTGTTATTAGTTGCAGGGTTGGATAAGTAGATATTTTTAGAAAATTAGGGATAATTAAGGTGTATTTAGTATTCAGTTTATTTAAGGATTAGATATTTAGTCTAGTATTAGGTGCACTCATAGCTGATTTGTGTCACTAGCTTTACTTAGATCTAGTTAAGGTTTAGAAGAAGAAGAAGAAGAAAAAAATTAAGTTAGTAAAGTATTGAAAAGTGCATAGTACCTAAGTTATATACCTAAGTTACTAGTGTATTCAAATGAGCATGACTAGGATGCAGGCGAAGGTAGCAGAGCTAGAGGCCCTCCAGGCTAGGGTAGCAGAGCTTGAGGCGCAGTTAAGTAAGTGTAGGTGTAGAGATGAGCCGCAGGAGGGTGTAGCTCCTGACCAAGGAACGTATGCGCAGATCGTGGTTAGGGGGTCAGAAAAGGAGCCTACAGGATCAGGGACCAGTGGTAGTTCTGATAGGGGCATAAGGGAGGAGGATAAGGCAAAGGTGGATAGTGCGGCTGGGGTTTGGAAGTGTGTTGGAGGGTCACGTTTCTGGAGACTCAACATTGTGGAAAGTAATGCTAGGGCCACAGACAGTAAGGATGAGGAGGGGTGCTGGGTAATGGAGGGTGGTAGCAGAATCTGGAGGAGGAAGAGGGAAGGGGATCAGGAGGGATGGACAAAAGTTCAGGGTAGAGTCAGGCAGTACAGCCCCAGAGAACATCCGCAGGTTACAATAGCAAATAGTTTCAGTGCGTTAGAGTCAGCAGCTGAAAGTGACAGGGAAGAGATTCAGCATTTAGTGGTTGGGGACTCAAGGGTAAGGCCCTTAAGGCGAACATTCTGTGGGAAGAGGGACAGATGTATAGTCAAACCAGGGGCAAGAGTAGTTGATATGGGCCCTGTCATTGAGGCAGAACTTGGTAGGAGTAGCCCGGAGACAGTTATACTACAGGTGGGGGTGAACGACATAGGACCTAGGCAGAGTGCGAGAATAGTAGCGGAGTACCAGAGCCTGCTGCAGAGGTTGAAGGAGTCCAGGAAACCAGTCATTGTGACTGGCATCCTCCCTCGCTGTGGAGCCAGTGAGGAGTGGTACTCGAGAGCTCTGTCTGTGAACAGCTCAGTTCAGAACTTATGTTCAGCTATGGGGCTTAGTTATGTAGACTTATGGGATCAGTTCTATGAGTGGCGTAGATACTATATGAAGGATGGGCTTCACTTATCGGATGAGGGGGCAAGGGCTTTGGGAGATGCCTACAGAAGTGTCATTCAGGGAAACTAGGTAGGAGGGGGGGGGGGGGGGGGGGGGGTCAGGGACGCTAGTACTAGGGCATCAGGAAGTAAGCATTGGTAGAAGTTCATGTCAGAATAGGACAGTAGATCATAATTCCCTCAGAATTAGTAGAGTCAGCTCAAAGTATAAGATCACATGTGTGTTGCTGAATGCCCAAAGTATTAGGTCTAAATTTGATGAGTTTGAGTGTTATGTTGCCCTTGAAAAGCCTGATATCATTTGTGTAACCGAGACATGGGTTAGTGAGGGGTATAATAGGGATAGGCTACAGGATTTCGAGTTACAAGGGTATAACATGTTCTCATACTGCAGAGAATCACGGCAGGGGGGCGGAGTGTTAGTATATGTAAATAGCTTGTACTGCACTACTAGAGTTGATGATTCTAGTAAAGTAAAAGAAGTAGAAACAATCTGGCTTGACATTAAAATTGGTACAGGAAACAGAGGAAGGTTGAGGATAGGTGCATTTTACAGACCAGGGAATCTTCCAAGGAACTCCCAAGCTGAAACAGACCAGCTTGATATTTGTGAGGAAATACGTAGGAACTTTCGGGCTCAGTGTCTTATTATGGGAGATTTTAACTTAAGAGGATACGAAAGTATAGCAGAGGAAACAAATGAGTGTAGGTTGTATAGGCAAATCTTTGAAGAGGAGCTTTTCATGCATCAGTTTGTAACGGAGCCAACCAGACATTGCTCCATTCTAGACCTTGTATTCTCAGACAACAGTGATCTAGTTAGTGACATAAGTATTTGTGCAGGTCTAGGAACCAGTGATCACAATATGGTTAAATTCAATATCTCATCAGAAATGAGGCCCAAAGATAACCTTATTATGGTTCCAAACTTCAGCCGGGCTGATTTTGATGGTATTAGAAATTACCTCGCACAGATAAAATGGAATGTTGAGTTGGCAGGTTTAGATGCATGTGAGGCCTGGAATGTTTTCAAAGCTAGATTAAGCCAAATTCAGAATCGGCATATACCCCTCAGGCACAAACGTAACAGAACCAAGGGCAAACCAGTTTGGCTTACCCCAGAATTAAGGAGTGCTATACAAGCTAAAAGAAGTGCATTTGGCATTTTGAAGGGATCTTCACTAGATATAAATCAGAAGGCCTACCAGAATGCAAGAAATTCAGTTAAGCAAAAGGTCAGAGCAGCTAAAAGGGCAAAGGAACTTGATTTAGCTGGACATTGTAATGCAGATAGTAAGAAGTTCTTCAGTTTTTATAAGTTCAGTACAGTTTCCAAAAATATAGGTCCATTTAAGGTAGATGATGTGTTAGTTAGCAAGGACAGTGAAATGGTTGAAGTGCTTAATGATCAGTTTCAATCTGTCTTTACTATCGAGGACCCAGTTTCAATCTGTCTTTACTATCGAGGACCAGAGTAGTATTGCAGCACTTCAACCTGAGCTAGAGACAGAGGAGACTATAGGAGAGCTAGGTGGCATAAGTAGTGAACTTGTTCTAGAATATCTAAAGAAAGTAAGGCCTAACAAGGCAGAAGGACCTGATGAAATCCATGCTAGACTTTTAAGAGAATCTGAAAGGGAGTTGTCGGTTCCATTAGCCATAATATTTTCTAAATCACTCGCAGATAGTAAAATTCCACTTGATTGGAAAAGAGCAAATGTTGTTCCTATTCATAAAAAGGGAGATAGAAGTAAAGAGGAAAACTATAGACCGGTTAGTCTGACCTCATTAGTCTGCAAGGTGCTTGAATCAATCATCAAAGATAAGATTGTTGAATGCTTGGAGCAAAATGAACTCATCAAGGATACACAGCATGGCTTTAGGAAGGGCCGTTCTTGTTTAACTAATCTTCTGGAGTTTTTGGATGTTGCAACAGATAGCTTTGATCAGGGTAAACAGCTAGATGTAGCTTTTCTTGATTTCAGTAAAGCATTTGACAAGGTCCCCCATACAAGACTGGGGTTGCAACTTAAAATTCATGGGATCAGGGGCAAGATTCTGGATTGGATAGAAACGTGGCTTTCAGGACGCCAGCAAAGGGTTATATTGAATGGGTGCCAATCACAATGGAAGGAGGTTCTCAGTGGGGTTCCACAGGGCTCAGTCCTGGGCCCATTGCTTTTTATAATATTTGTGAATGCAATTGAGAACAGTATAGACAGCAAAGTCTTGAAATTTGCAGACGATCTAAAAGTTGTCAGGATTATTAGAGGAAAACATGATCAGGATGTTTTTCAATCAGATCTGGACAAGCTAGTTGAGTGGTCTGAAGCATGGCAGATGAAATTCAATTTGAGTAAATGTAAGATTATGCACGCTGGACGGGTTAGCAGTAAACATAGGTATGAAATGGGTGGGCAGAAAATGGAGCAGATTGAAAAGGAAAGAGATTTAGGTGTCGTGGTAAACAATAGACTATCAGCGTCAGACCAGGTTGTAGAAGCTAGGGAAAAGGCACTTAGAATGCTAGGGGCCATTCACAGAAATGTTTCCTACAAGAGTGAAAAGGTAATAACAAAACTGTATTGTGCATACGTTAGACCACATTTGGAGTATTGTGTACAAGCCTGGTCTCCAACATATGAGAAAGATTGCTGGTTGTTAGAAAGAGTTAAAAAAGGCAACAAAAATGGTTAATTGTCTTGGTAGTTTACCTTATGAAGATAGATTAAAGAAATTGGGTATGTTTTCACTTAGATATAGAAGGCTAAGAGGAGATCTAATTGAAGTCTTCAAATTTGTAAATAGTCAGCATTCTGGATATTTAAAGGGTATGTTTGAGTTCAATAGGGAAAATCGAGGTTGAGGTCATCAGCATAAACTCATTATGAAACAAAGTAGGACTAGGCTACGACAGTCATTTTTCAGTAGAAGGGTTGTAGGACATTGGAATATGCTACCAGGGGATGTCGCTGATGCAGTGACACTTGCTTCCTTCAAAATTAGATTAGATAAATACTTTACAGAGAAGGGATTAGTTCATAAATACTCGTGGGATTAGCCTTCTTTTATGCAGGTAGAGTAAGGTGATTTGAAGGGGCGAGACTGGTGGAGGGGGGGGGGGGGGGTGGGGTGCAACCTCGGATGGGCCCAAGAGGCTCTTTGTTGCACTTTTCTTTTATGTCTTTATGTCTATACGTGCGGTATATAGACGACGTTTTCGGTGTCTGGACCCATGGCAGAGCGGCTCTTTCTGACTACTTTGACTTCCTCAACACGATCCATCCCACAATAAAATTTACTATTGAACACACCGGTGACGCTGGAGTATTGGCATTCCTGGACACCAAAATCTCGATCACTGAGTCGGGAGCCTACTCCAGTGAGCTGTACGTCAAGCCCATGGCAGCACCGGTCATTATTCATTTTCATTCCGCTCTGCCTATGTCCACAAAGAAAAACGCTGTACGCTCCCAAATACTACGCGCTGTCAGGGTCTCCTCCCCCGGGCTCCCGAGAGCACGTAGTCTGAGGCTAATCGAGGATCTTTTCATAAGAAACGGCTACCCACTTCATCTATTTAAAAGCTAAAGGCCGAAACTCTGCGTAGAAGGTCAGTAACCAGACCTAAAACTTCACCCATCTTCCTGTCCCTCCCATTCGTCGATGACTCGCTTTGTCGCAGGGTGGAGGGTATCATCAGAGCGAGTCATCTGAACGTTCGAGTGACGTGGAAAGGAGGCCCTAGTCTTAGACAAAAACTAGTAAGATCGGCGTACCAACCCGCACCTTGCCCTGGAGAGGGTACACACAGAAAAATATTTAGAACCCACAGGGTTCTAGAGCTCGTGCCAAAAATGAGAACCCCATGAGTACTACACATACCATTCATAACGTACTTATTCCGATTTTAGGGTACTTCGTTCACACACGTGGTCCTAACCTCAGTACTTGGCCAAGTACCTTAATGGTCACCACTACCTATACTTCGCCCAGTATCTAAGCCCACTTAGAAGCCTATGGGTACTAGCAATTGCAGTACCCTATAGGTGCGCGTGCCAAAACTGAGAACCCCTGGAGTACTAGCATCACTGAGTACTTCAAGTAGTACCTGAAACAATTCAACAAAAGTACTTGTCGCAGTATGAAACGGGAACTATATATGAGGATGGCACTGCAAAGTGGGGACAAATATTCAGAAACACGTAACGCGTAAAAACATGCCAAACATTCACGGTAGGCAATGACATTGAAAGTTGCGACACTTGCGGTCCGAGTTAGCTGTAATAGAGATGTTGCGAAATTGCACACTGTAGTAAAGTGTTCATATTTCCCTGAAATGTGGCGAATTAAACTCGTAGGCAACTCCTAGGTACTCATTTGAGTTTGTCATACTTCAATTATCGAAGATGTCTGTTTATTAATGAACACCCTGAAAACGCCAGCACAATGTGAATATACGGAGGATACGCACAACAAACCGGCATCAGTCCCACAGTGCCTATAACACGGCACAGTACATGTCAGCAACGGTAAAAAACAAAACAAGACGTGTCTTCCAAATGTTCAACGGTTCAAACAGCCGTTCTTGAAAGCACAACGGTTCAAACAGCCGTTCCTGAAAGCACATCACTGCACCCGTTCAGCTCACTCCCGCGGGCTTTGTATTACATGGTGAGCATCTTTCACCGAAAACAAATGTGGCTTCAAGTGGTTGAACGGTTCAACGGAACGGTTCGACGGTTCAAACAGCCGTAGGTACTTGAAAAGCATCACTGCACCCGTTCAGCTCACTCCCGCAGGCTTTGTATAAAGGTGAGGACCTTCCGTGGCACTTTCGTGCCGTCATCGATGT
This sequence comes from Chirona hameri, assembly GCA_036785665.1. NCBI lineage: Eukaryota > Metazoa > Arthropoda > Thecostraca > Balanomorpha > Balanidae > Chirona > Chirona hameri. The sequence continues at coordinate 23,360 of JAXIVJ010005519.1, forward strand.
GCAGGACGTACCTTTCAATATATATCAGGTACGCACGGTGCTGTTTAGGGTACTTCACATGGAAAATCATGTGGCACAGTCAGGGCCACGACGGCCTCTTCCTCGCGGTTGAATGTGGCCACCTGCTGTCCCTCTATGATGAGGACGTTTGGGCTGCAGCCCACGAGTTGCGGGTGAGGACTGGCTCTGGCTGGCGGCTCTTCTGGTATGAGGCCCTCCGCCACAAGCAGGCGACGAACCTGCAGTGGTGTGACTTCTGAAAGGGAAAGAAGTAAACTGTTACCAAAAGTATATCTTCAGGACACTAAAAGGAGATAATAAACACTCAACTCAATTATAAATGGTCGCATGGATAACGATTCCCTTCAAACCATTCTTACGAGGTATAGGAAGCTTTTGATCATCACAATGATTGTATCAGCATGGTTGAATAGATTGACTATTACAATTCAGATTTCCAACCTGAACACGATGACATCATACATCGTAGTGTGCACCGACTCCCTTTCGGCCCTATTGTCCTTGCACCTATATGCACCGATGCGTTATGCGATATATGAAAATGTGTCAATGCGATTGCGGCGGTGCTGGTATAGCTACGGTATGTGATTTACGATACGGACCTGTCCTCCCAAGCCCTTATGGCGCGGGCCCGGCCGCCACTCGGTGGCAGGGCAAGGTCATCGGGCTATAGTGGGCAAGGGTCGGCCCGGCGGCGATGTGTGAGACCACCAGATCGAGGGAGGTGGGAGGCGCGGCCCTGGCTGAGGGACGTGGCCGTTGAGGCCCGTCTCCACCATACCCTCTACCATGGATCGACTCCTCCACTGTCCACTTCCACCTGGACCTGGGCCGCCAAGCCCGGCGGAACGCCCCGGAGACGGCCCAACGAGCGGTAGCCGAGACGCACCTACGGGAGCTCCCGGCGGACGCTGTATGGATTTAGATGGACGGGTCGGCCGAAACGGGCGTCTCTAACGGCAACGGTGGCGCACTCGTCATCCCCGGACTGGAGAGACACGGGAGATCCGAGTCTCGACGGGCCGTCTGTGCTCAAGCACGCGCGTGGAGCTCACATCGCTGCTCGCGGCGCTAGAGGCGGCCCCTGAGCTGTTGTTTGATAATTGGGGGTTTTGGTCGCGCCGAATGCTAAGGTCAATTTGCGCCCACGGCCCCTGAGCTGCCGCGCTGCGAGTACCTGCCGGTGGTCACCGGTCTGGATCATCTCAAGGCGGCGCTGCTGCTGTCTGGAGATGCGGCGGCTCAGACGTCGACGCTGGACGTCCGGTTGTGGGCCCAGCTCCGTCGGCTGGAGTCCTCCGGCTGCACCTCCAGTGGGCACCGGCGCACTGCAGCCTGCCATAGGACGAGAGCGGACGCCCTGGCCAAGGAGGTTGCTGAGCTCCCTCAGCTGTCAGCGCCGGTCGACGTAAGCACCCTCACCCGTGTCGTCGCGCAGACTACCAGTAGCTGGTAGGCTGGCACCAGTGACAATCAGTGCCGCCACCAGAGAGGAGGCTGTGGACGCGCACCAGCTTCGAGCGGGACACTGGGGGCGCCCGGAGCAATACCTTCACCGCATTGGACGCCGACCCACTGAACAGTGTCAATAATGCAGCGGCACCGACTGCCCAGCGGGTCGGTGTCTAGTCTGCAAGGGAGCGGCGGACACCCCAGCCCACGTCTTGCTGCACTGTCCGTGCCTCCTCGGCCCTCGTCTCCGTGTGCTGGGCAATATTGTCGCCACGGAGCGCGACTAATTATTGACAAAATCTGTTATAGAAGAAGTCAGCTACAGTTTTCAAATTCAGGATGGCCAATCTTCAAAAAAGTTGCAACACATGATCAGAACTCCTAGCCCCTAGCCAGGGTAACAACATAACAATTATATATCCCATCGGTTGAACTATAATCAAGCCACAGTGTGTCCATAAAGTAGTGGTGGGGTTTTAAAGATACTTATTGGAGGAAAAGAGCCACCACACATTTTAATTATATAGGTACTGGTTGAGTCCCTATACAACCCTATACAGAAACTTTTGTATGCATTCTTTTGTTTCTATATCATTTTCAGTTAATACTTGTTAACCTCACCCAATATGAGACACTCTGCCCTAACATCACCTAGCAAACCCCAATCTAAACCAATTATGGGTTCAGTTAGGTAGTTATGTTTTCAGTTTGTAGCTCGCCAGCCACACAGTTCATGTGGGCCAGCCCCATACTGCTAATTCTACAACTTTGTGAACCTGGGAGTGCTGGAGAGGGTTCCGAGTGATTCTGCCAGAACTGTAGTAGTTTATCTATAATACCTCATTAGATGCAGTTCTCCACCTTTTAAGTTTTTTTTTAATAGAACACAGCCATTGTTCAACCCTGGTAAATTGCTCTCCAAAGCTATCCTATGCTTTTCGGAAGATCCTTTACATATTCATGTTTTTTCCCATCCTGAAAATCCACCTTCAAAAATACCATATCAAATCATAAGGACCAACATATATGTATATGTAAAGGACTACTTTTCAACGCTACCAACACTTTTCATGCTATTAGTAGCTGTGTTCTTGTACATCTATCCACAATACACATGTTTATGGCCCCAGGCTATAGAGGTGCTAAGTTTATGGAAGCATATATTATGCTCTGTCGAAAGATATTTCAATGCTAAATATTATTCAAATATAGACAGAATGAAATAAATATGAACATTGAACTTTCTGAAGAAAAACAGTTTAAAATGTCTTCACTACCATAAACCCAAATGAACACAAGACTGGCATCTCTACTACCAATGGGGACAGAAACCCTTGGGAGTAGAGATGCCAGTCTGGTGTAAAAAGTTTGCTTGAGTGTGCAGTAGCAGGAGTTTTTTTTTGCTGGGAAACTTCATGGTCTTACTTATTTTAGTCTTAATATGTAATCAAATAATATTTGGCAATACAAATATATTTGGATAGAGCATATTAGTTTCAATAAAATTAGCACCTATGCCCGAGGGCTACAAACATGTGTATTGTATATGGATAGACAAAAACATGGCTAGTGTCAACATGGAGCTGCCATATATCCTACTGATGTTACAATGAATAGGAGCTGTGTTCTTTCCCATCCATCCACAATACACATGTTTAGACTCTCAGGCTATAAAGATGCTAATTTTATGGAAACTGATTATTATTTTCTATCCAAAGATATTCTAATGCTAAATATTATTTAATTAAAGACGGAGACTAAAACATGTATAACCATGAAATTTCCCAGCCAAAAAAGCTTCAAAATGAATTCACTGTGACCACAAACTCAAGCAAACTATATTTACACAAGACGGCATCTCTACTCCTAAAGATTACTATCCCCATAGGTTGTAGAGATGTTAGTCTTCTGCAATTACTTCACTTGGGTTTCTAGTAGTGAAGTCATTTTTCAGCTATTTTTCATGAAAGGTTTTAAATTTGGGATGATGACGTCATTATTGAGCTATAGACCGCCGCTGATTGGCTGACAACGTGGGATTGGCCGAAAGTGTCTTGTCAGCCAATCAGCGGTGACACTGTCGGATCCAAGGGGGCAACCAGGTCATGCCCCCCCCCCAAAGCCTGGAAGGGGGGCCAACATGTCTTTTGCTCCCCCCCCCAAAACAAAAAAAAACGTTAACAATTTATTGTAAAAATTGACTTTGCAGCAGTCAAAATTCAGCTATCCAGTGAAAAACTGGAAATTTTGGAAAACATGGCTCTTGCCATCAAATCTGGGCTTAAAAAGCTCAACTGGATGAGAAAATAGCAGCCAGCAAGCCGCCAGTCGGAATTGAAGCTCGAACAAACGTTTTTTTACATGTAGGAAGAACACTTCATATGGCATCAATTTGGAATCCAATCTACACTATTTCGGCGCAAATAGTTGTCAAAAATGACGCCTTACTTTTTTGGAAATAACTTTTCGGGACGCGTGACAGCGGTGTGTACAAAGTTCACGTGTGATTTTCATGAAGGTCCCAATGCAGTTGCTGGCACTAGGCCCAAATAATAAAAAATTGACGCGTCAATATTTTGATCCAGCCCAATAGAAATGGTATTAGGGAAAATGACCGATTTAAAAACGGCGATTATGAAGCACTAGAAAACAGTGATGGGATGAAAATGGCACATGAATCAGTGCATTGTGGCTCATAATACAGTTTCAGCCACCTAGATGTTCAATAATTCTCTTGGAAACTGATGCAATATTGCTTTATAAGTGCATCAATTTTTGTATCCCTTGGCTCACCTGAATATTTTGTTTGAGTCAAATTCAAATCAATGTATCAAAATATTGATGCAGTAACAGCATGGGTGAATAATCTTGTAAACAAAAATACTTTTCCATAATAATTTCATGTAATTACATTACCAAATTCGTTTTATTCACTTACAAAATATAAACTTGAAAATTTAAAAAGGTTATCCTAGGAAAATGACAGAAACATATTTGATGTAATTTGTTGCCACGTGATGGCGTCTCAATCTTTCCCGAAATAAACCCAAAAAAACTTACGTAAACAGTTTGAGTTGTGACCGAGGTGGATGGAGTAAACAGTTGTGCATCAGATGGTGTGATTATTTTTGTAGACTGACCATTTTCCATGGGGACTAGGTGTTTTTAGTGAAATGTCAATAATTGTGTCAATTTTTGTTATCCTTAAAGGAAATAGTTCACCTTTGAAAATTTGCCCAAACACGATTTCATTATACTTTTTAATTCAATTTCTTTTTATATTGTCAAAAATGGCCTTATATATCGCGCCGATTCAGGACAGAAGGCCGTACATTATTATTGTTTATCAAAACTGTATGCATACTCTCTGAGTCAGAGTCCTGACGTTACGCGAATGTAAAAAAATGGCTCAGCCAATCAGATTCGAAAGTAGTAGCGTAAGGATAGGCTCGCATTAGAGATATGCCAACCGGCGGCCGGCGGTTCGCTTGCTAGCACCAGCTGCAAGCTGATTGGCTGATGGTATAGCCTCTGCCCGGGCTAGATCCAGCACCACATTCTTTCGCCAGCACCGAATTCCTTCGCCAAAAAATCAAATATATTCGGCTGGTCTTTTCAGTCAAGAAAACTTGCAGATAGGGGTTTCCCAACACGGGCTACAAAACAGCTATCTCAGTTTAAAACTAATGTTGAAGGTGAACTATTTCCTTTAAGTACAGTGCCTAATACCTATGACAAGCTCCGCCCACTTCGCATAAAAAAATGACGCGTCAATAACTTAATTTTTTGGACCTAGTGCCCACAACTGAATGGCAATTGTGCAATCAAAATAAAACAAACTATAGGTAGGTACCCAGGTTGAGATAGATATTTCTAGCTCAAACCTGTCAGAAGTATCTGCCCCTCCCAGATTGTCTCAATAACCTGCAAACTATGATAGATATCAACGTGAGACTTTCAGTACCTTATCCTGCATCAAGTCGAAGTCTTTTCACTAACTCTGAATAAAATTGATGTAGTATTTTGGGAGATAATGACGTTTTAATGACGTCAAGTCATGCCATTTTTGGTGGAAAAACGATAAATGTTTGGAAAATCGTAGAAAATAGAGTTTTGGAGCAAATTGCAAATACAAAACGTCACAAGCAAGTAAAGTACATTTTCTTAAAAATGGCCATCTCAGATTTCCGAAATTTTGGGTTTTTGAACCCCAAAAATTAAATAAACTGATTTTTTTTTGTTGTGAATTTGAAGTGAATTTCTTAAGCTCGAATACCAAAATAAAGTGACCGGCCCAAATCTGGAGAATAAAATGTGGGTACCTTTTTGCCACAAAAAGTCCCCCCCCCCAAAAAAAAACGACGGCTGGATCCGCCAGTGGGCACTAGCCTAGACCCCATTTTGCAAATGGGAAATTAAATTGCTTAAAAAGTTTTGTGGAAAATGACCTTAGTATTTTCTACATTTAAATAACAGCCAAAAATAATGGCTATCTCAGTTCAAAACCAAAACCAAAGGTGAAGTATTCCCTTTAAGATCCTCCACCAAACCAGCTTCATTTGAGAGTCCAGCACACTTGGAGTGTTCCCATGACGAAAGCGAGTCGGCTCTTCAACATGTTGGATCAATAGGCTCTCTTGTGTTGCAAGTAAGAACGCGTTTGAATGGTGACTCGCTCCCGCCCTGGACATACTGCTGGACCAGTCCAACTCAGGGTAAGTTGAAATCTCCAAGCAGTAGTAGATAATGATTGGTTTCAGCAACATCCTTCATTATCATACATATCTCTCTTGTAGATTCTGGACCATTTACTGATGGACTTCCGTATATTCCCACAAGTGTTTTTTTAGCATTCTCTAGCTTAATGGCAATACTCACTGCTTCTGTAACAGTAGTGTTGGCCTCTACCTGTTCAACATTACAAACATCTTCAGAAACATATACTGCAATGCCAACAAGACACTGGCCAATAGAGCTGTTCACCCATGACGTCACTGATTGGAAGTGGTTCCAACAGCTGACTGTGCTAATGCTAAAGGCCATAGGGAAGATTTTCTTATCTAGATTGTGGGAGAATGGCATTTGATTATGTGATGACAAGTTGTTTAATGGGTAAGGTGGATTTTCCCTCATTTTTCCCACCTAACAAACTATTTTTTTCAATGACAAACCACCTTGGAATTAGGTATTTGAGTAGTTATCAGTTCACCTTAACACAATCACATGCCTCCAATGACGTACAAATGACTTTCCCCTTGTTCAATCAAATTTGGTAAACCTTGAAAAAATGTCTTATGGAAACAAATGTGACGAAAGACAACCTAAAGTGCATAATAATGTACAAATATTGAGGTTACTCGTCACCTAACACCCTAATATGAACTGAAATCGGCGCCACCAAAACCAAAAACTCACATTGCTTACGTTTTTGTGAATGTAACACCTGCACCATAACCGCCTCTTAATATTTATACGTAAATTGTGATGTTGCTTGTTTTTACTGAATGCATGTTTTGAGTGATAACAATGAGGAAAAATCCAAATTACCCATAAAACAAGTTTCATCACATAATTGAACGCCATTCTCCCACAATATAGGTAAGAAAATCTTCCCTATGGGCTTTAACATTAGCGCAATCAGCTGTTGGAACCACTCTCCCCCAGTGACGTCAGAGTGAACAGCTCTATGGTTCACTCTATCATGGCAAAATGACGCATCTGACACAAGGTAAGGTAAGATGCCGGCCAATGGTTCACTATCACTGCAGAATGGCGCATCTGGCACAATCAAAATACATATGTGGACACAATTTGATGTATGTCAACTTCCTAATGTGAATTGGGCATCATGTTCAACATTGTCAGTAGCACAAAAGTTTGGTGATACAACATGTTTGGCATCAGGACAGTTTCCCTTCCTCTTGAAACTGGGGGCAGTCGGCAGATCAGACTTCAGAGGGCCATGGCCCCTTAACGAGAAAGGCTCTGAAATCTGATTTCACCCTTCAAAGATGTTTTGGTTCTGGCAGAAGTTTTTAACATCATGTCTACAACATTGTATGGAAAGAATTAACTTCATTTGGATAATCTGGCCCTCTCAAAACCCACTGCTAAATCTGCCCTTGCTTGCAACACCAGACAGGAGATTCACTGTTCAATCAAGCACGAAGAGTTCAAGTTCATGAAGTGTGGAAAACCGCTCACATAACAATAATTATTAGTGCAAATGGATACAATCGTCACAAAATCACGCAAAAAACACATTTACTCACCCTCAAACGGGTTGAACACAGTGCAATTTCACTTCTCCCCTGCACATGCACGTCCGGCTGCATCCGAATTTCTGGCGTTCTGGCGCCCACAAATCAAGCAGAAACATGAAAACGTTGCAGATTCAAACCGCAAGTACACCTTCCATACTTCCTTTCGCGCCAGAACATGCTGAAAAGTTCATTTAGGTTCTACAAATGTGATGGACATGTACTACAGCAAGGATTAACGATTCGCGCACAGTATTAGCTATTGAGGTGATTCTTCGACAAGTGACGTCAGAGTGCTAAATGCAACTGAATACTAAATCAAAATGTCTGAATGCTACTTCAAGCACCATAATCTTTGGCAGCCTGTGGTAGTTTTAGTACTCGTACGGTACTGAAAACATATCACATTTTATTAAGTACCGTTATTGTGCTAGCGTAAGTATACTGTACGTACTTCATAATGTTACCACACATAAAGTACTTCATGTACCACCTATAATATTCTTAAACATATTGCAATACTTCGGCAAGTACCAGGAGTTCTAAATATTTTTATGTGTGTAGACAGTTTAACTGTTGCGAGGCGGGGTTGCGTGGGAAGTGTCACACAAAAAAACGTAATCTACCGCATGGACTGCCAACTATGTGCGAAAAATGAGTCGTACTATATCGGAGAAACTCGACGCTCAGTCAGACTCAGATTCAATGAGCATATCAGAGATGCCAAGAACAAGAAAACAGACACCCCGTTTGGCATCCATCAAACAAAACACCCAGACGCGCAGCTGGACAGCAGCAACGTCTCCATCCAAATTCTACACGTGTCCAAAGACGGCCCTGATCGAAAGATTTGGGAATCCCTTTTTATGCGTGATCTCAAACCAACCCTTAACACACAAACCTCATCATGGCCTATACTCTGATATCTCTTTGTATCTGAGTCTGACTGTTCGGTGGATATGTGCATTTATTGCATTTATTGTATCATCATTTCGATTTTGTATTCTTGGGTCGATCACTGGATACGTGGGATGGCGGGGTTCATGTCCATTTGAGGGAGTTTGGGGGCGGAGTGGGAGGGGGGGGGGGGGGGGGGGGGAGCTGCACGCGTGAGTCTCGGTAACGTAAAATAATTTATATGTATTGGAAAAAGGATGTTTTGATAATTATTGTATAAATTCGGCAGGACGTATATATATAGAGTCCATTTGCAAAGCGCGTCTTCAGGTGAGGTAGGCATTGTGTGTATATGTATTTGATGTAAATGTGTATATATGCATATAAGTATAGTATACATGCATATATGAGGTAGATAGGTATGTAGTATGTGGTATATATGAGGTAGATAGGTATGTGGCATGTGGTATGTGTGTATATATGCATAGAAGTATAGTATACATGATTATATGAGGTAGATAGGTATGTGTTATATTCGGTAGGACGCATATGTATATGTATAGCTAGAAGCTCGTCTTTAGGTGAGGTAGGCATTGTGTGTATATATATATTCGACGTAAATGTGTATATATGCATAGAAGTATAGTATACATGTATATATGAGGTAGATAGGTATGTGGTATGCGGTATATATGAGGTAGATAGGTATGTGGTATGCGGTATATATGAGGTAGATAGGTATGTGGTATGCGGTATATATGAGGTAGATAGGTATGTGGTATGTGGTATGTGAATATATGCATAGAAGTATAGTATACAGGTATATATGAGGTAGATCGGTATTTGTTATGCGCGGTTGTATTTGTTGTATTTGTTTTAAATACCCCGACTCGACCAATTGATTGGCATGTTGCTATGCGCAGCCTACTTGAATTTTTTACCATCTTGGAAGTGCATGTGTGCCGAATGCAGGTTACTGGATATTTGAATATTTATGTTTTTGCTAACTGGTGACAAAAATGGAAAATAATACATTTATGGCTGATGAAGGCGCAAGCCGAAAGCTCCCTAATTTGACTTTGTCTTTTTAAAATATTTTTCGGCATTATGAGAATAAGGTTATTTATTATTGTAATTGCATTGTTAAGAATCGTTAAATTTGATTGCATGAGGTTTTGATTCAATCTCGATTCATGAATAAAAAGATATGGTGGTGAATTGATTCTTCTTCAATGCAAGCAATTTGCAGAGTCAAATCAATAACCAGTCTGGTCCCCCCCCCATGATTAGCAGAATTTTATCATTAGTCCTATGGGAATGGGAAACTGGTGGGAAAAAACTGTCTGCCCCGTCCCCCCTCCCCCTAGCACCAAAAATTCCTGGTTGTTTGACCAAGGTACCTGTTGGTACGCCATGTTATGCACAGTATGGCAGCATGGTATGTCACAGTGTCATATAGTAACATCAGAAAGGCAGCAGCATTGTGCACTACAGCAACATTTCCAAATGTATTCAGATGAAGCTGTTATTATTAATAGGTTATGTGTTAGGTTAAGTTTAGTTTAACAGCTTTGTCTGAAGAAATACATACATTTTGCTGTGGCGCACAAGGCCAACATTGATTACGACAAAGTTGTAATTATCAATAGGTAATGTTAGGTTAAGTTAACTTTAATGCCTCCGTCAGAAGAAATATGGGAATTTTGCTTTGGTGCACAATGCCGCTACTTTTCTGATGTTACCATATGCGGCCATACTGTGCATAGCGCGGCACACTGACAGGTACCTTAGTCAAAGATTACCAAATTGCATACAAAAGTGACGCTTCTGTACCTACCAACCAAGTTTAAGTTAAGCACATACACAGGCAAATCAGAGGAAAATGTCATACACTGGGGTATATCGATCTTTAAAGCACCTCAGCATGACACATCAGACACTACACCAGCAGATTCAAGGGGTGGGAGACCACGTCCTCTGATGATGATGATGATGATGATGATGATGATGATGATGATGATGATGATGATGATGATGATGATGATGATGATGATGATGATGATGATGATGATGATGATGATGATGATGATGATGATGATGATGATGATGATGATGATGATGATGATGATGATGATGATGATGATGATGATGATGATGATGATGATGATGATGATGATGATGATGATGATGATGATGATGATGATGATGATGATGATGATGATGATGATGATGATGATGATGATGATGATGATGATGATGATGATGATGATGATGATGATGATGATGATGATGATGATGATGATGATGATGATGATGATGATGATGATGATGATGATGATGATGATGATGATGATGATGATGATGATGATGATGATGATGATGATGATGATGATGATGATGATGATGATGATGATGATGATGATGATGATGATGATGATGATGATGATGATGATGATGATGATGATGATGATGATGATGATGATGATGATGATGATGATGATGATGATGATGATGATGATGATGATGATGATGATGATGATGATGATGATGATGATGATGATGATGATGATGATGATGATGATGATGATGATGATGATGATGATGATGATGATGATGATGATGATGATGATGATGATGATGATGATGATGATGATGATGATGATGATGATGATGATGATGATGATGATGATGATGATGATGATGATGATGATGATGATGATGATGATGATGATGATGATGATGATGATGATGATGATGATGATGATGATGATGATGATGATGATGATGATGATGATGATGATGATGATGATGATGATGATGATGATGATGATGATGATGATGATGATGATGATGATGATGATGATGATGATGATGATGATGATGATGATGATGATGATGATGATGATGATGATGATGATGATGATGATGATGATGATGATGATGATGATGATGATGATGATGATGATGATGATGATGATGATGATGATGATGATGATGATGATGATGATGAT
>JAXIVJ010005519.1:40000-73367 GCA_036785665.1 Chirona hameri
ATGATGATGATGATGATGATGATGATGATGATGATGATGATGATGATGATGATGATGATGATGATGATGATGATGATGATGATGATGATGATGATGATGATGATGATGATGATGATGATGATGATGATGATGATGATGATGATGATGATGATGATGATGATGATGATGATGATGATGATGATGATGATGATGATGATGATGATGATGATGATGATGATGATGATGATGATGATGATGATGATGATGATGATGATGATGATGATGATGATGATGATGATGATGATGATGATGATGATGATGATGATGATGATGATGATGATGATGATGATGATGATGATGATGATGATGATGATGATGATGATGATGATGATGATGATGATGATGATGATGATGATGATGATGATGATGATGATGATGATGATGATGATGATGATGATGATGATGATGATGATGATGATGATGATGATGATGATGATGATGATGATGATGATGATGATGATGATGATGATGATGATGATGATGATGATGATGATGATGATGATGATGATGATGATGATGATGATGATGATGATGATGATGATGATGATGATGATGATGATGATGATGATGATGATGATGATGATGATGATGATGATGATGATGATGATGATGATGATGATGATGATGATGATGATGATGATGATGATGATGATGATGATGATGATGATGATGATGATGATGATGATGATGATGATGATGATGATGATGATGATGATGATGATGATGATGATTGGGGCTTACGGGCGCCACAACTACCAAGGTTATTTGGCACCCATGGCACATCCTCTGAAGAACACCCGATACTTGACCCGATACGTCAAATCAAGAGCCTGATGTCAACACTTCCAGATATTTACACTGGATAAGCCAGAAGATTATGTAATCTTAGTAGGCAGCCTACCGATTTGGTAAGGACAAGAGCCATTCGACCTTGAACTCGGCTAACCACCGGATGACGTCACTGGCGGTAGATGGCTCCTTCGTCGGCGCCGCGCTCATGCAGAAAACATGTCAGTCGCCAGTTACAGCTCGCTGTTTCGTACGGCCAGGGATTCACGAAGACGAGCGTGGTGAATTCTCAGTGCCCATTAATTCGTAGCACATGCTAAATTGTATGATTCTGCCCAAGTGAATTGCCGGATATGCCGCGAAACGCGCAGTGACATGCCGTGACTCCGCCTCCAGTGACGTCACATCAAGCTTCTGGCTCAAACGAGGCGGCTATAGCGGTGTCACCCCCTGCGAGCCGCAGTCCACACATAAATCTTGCGCAACACAAATTACTATCGTCCCGCTGAACGGCCTCTGTTCTGTACTCCTCAAAAGATGCATACCCGAACGGAGGAGGACGGCGACACACTACTGTTCTGTCTCCGTTGTAATTGAACAGCGTGTGGCGTTCACGTGCCGTTTCCCAGCCGCCAGGCTGCGCACAGTGCTCTTATCGTTGATATTGCGCATGTTTTGTTCCGTGAACAAACGAACTCGTAATCGCTTGCTTAAATACTTTATAGAGCTGCAGGATTATCTTAGAACTGCAGGAATATTTTAGAGCTGCAGGATTAACCGAAGGTTGGTTTCCTCATTGGAATAATGTACTATTATTTATAATTGTGTTTTCCATGGGGAAACTTAATTATATATAGGTGCGAGTATCATGCCAGAAGTGATCATTTGCAAAGGTGTGGTACTTACTTGTCTTTCTAAGATTTGTCACCGATTACTCCACCGATGGCTATAGATTGTCACTGATTAGAATGGCAGAACGGTAACTTTTCCCAGCCCTGGAGCCAAGTGAAGCCTCTCTTGCCTCACCTGTTGTCTTATGACAGAATCATAATAGCTCAGGGACTAAGACACGCAGAGCGTCGTGACAAAAACAATCGACGCGAGACTTGCATCGGATTCTGAAACTTTTAGTCCCATCATCGTCGGTTGCGTCGTTTGTGCGTGGTGTTGCGTGCAAAAACGGCCGATTCCTCCATTGACAATGCACTGTTTTCGCGAAAACGCCGCGTACGAAATTATCGACCAAACTTTGTTGCATACCTGGCTGATATTTCGGCAACCACAAGTTGCACCGACAAGCCGAAAACACATATGCAGAGGAAGAAGCGGCACAGAATATCCACTGTCGGTCCATCAGCGGTGCGTTGCATGTGCAAAGTTGATCGCTAAAAGGCTGCAATTTAGGCTTTTAACAAGTCTTTCACGATGCAAATCAGTGCTCGGAACTAATGGGACGTGAAGTGATGCAACTTTGCCAATGTGTACCGTCCTATGTATGTCCTATGTACCGTCTATAAACTGCATGTAAAAATTCACGTTCCAAAGAAATATTTCAGTGCTAAAATCCGCCTGTAACATACCCATTACCAATGTTTTCCAACGTCAATTATGCAAACCGCCGTACCGTCAAAAAACAATGTGTTCTAAGCGATATAAATCACATGTCCGGAAAGTGCATTTAAAATCATCTAATACCCACACAAAATGTATTCATATATAAAAACATGTAGCTTACAATGACAGGTTCCCTAAAACGCTACAAGAACTATGTCGCGCCGTCTGGTCCAATTCACACGCGACCGGATAATGAGTCGGTTGCTACGGAGACCGCCGTTGCCGCCGCCACCGCCTGGCGGCCGCCGGTTACTGTATCGAAAATAAGTATTCACCACCATCATCCGATCTGGCTGAGTGCTAGGGTGCCAGACTTTGGCGCGGAGCGGCCCGGTTCGAATCCTGGCAACAGCGAATTGCTTTTTCGTCACGAACGAATCTTAGGCCGACCTGATCGGATTGAATTGGATGCACCCGACACGCCCGACACTGCCCCGACACCGCCCACGCCCACCGCCCCGCCACCGCCCCGACACCACCCCGCCACCGCCCTGCCACAGCCCTGACACCGCCCCGCCACCGCTCACGCCCACCGCCCACGCCAACCGTTCACGCCCACCGTCCACGCCCACCGTTTACCGCCCACCGTCCATGCCCAACGCACCGCCACCACCCCGACACCGCCTTGGCACCGCCCCACCATCGTTCACCCCGCCACCGCCCCGCCACCGCCCCGCCACCGCCCCGCCACCGTTCAGCCCGCCACCGCCCCGCCACCGCCCGCCACCTCCGCCACGTCCACCACGTCCACCACGCTCGCCTGCTATATAAATTAGCCAGCTATATCAATTGCAGGCTATATTAATTGCCGGCCATATACATTACACCCATCTAGTCCTCATTATAAAAGCTGTAGTGTCTACTTTCTTCAACACTAGCCAATTGTTTGCTCGAAAGCTTCCGCGTTTGCTCGAAAGCTTCTCTCTTCACGTGTCCGCCCGATCGACACGCCAACAAAACCTGCTTAATATTCCTCACTCTCGTGTCAACATCGTGCGGAATGGAATGTTCACTCGCTTGCCAATGGTCACGAACACCTTCCTTAGAGAGAAGACTGTCCCGGCCGACATCTTCGATGATGGCCATGGCTCCTTCAAGCGGCAGGTGCTGAAGTATGTCGGGAAGCAGTGTGGATTGCATAATGTTCTGCGTGACATGTAACGCGTGTTTAATATTTTGTTCTGTTATCGTCGTTTTATTTATACTTTTGTAGCAGTATTTGTGTGTATGTGATTACGTTTTTAACTATTTGACTTCGCCTGTCATTGGGTTCATCCCGTTGGTGATACAGTTGAATAAAATACAAAATAAAATTGTCCGAGCGCTCAGGCCTATTTTTGTGAAGCCTCGCTTGCCTCACTGACTCGCTTGCCTCGCTTGCCTCACGGCTCGCCGGCGCAGCCGCCGCGGCCGCCCTGGCGGCAGACGCTAGGAACTGTATATGTGTCGGCCAATCTGAGAGTAGATCGGCGGCGGCCGCCGAGGGTGTGTCACGCCCGCCCGCCACCGTCCCCTTACCGCCCGACACCCACACCTAATTGCAGGCCATATACATTGCAGACCATATAAATTGCACGCCATACACACACACCCGCCTAGTACAAAATAAAAGCAATATGAATGTGGAGAATCAATAGCACAGAGGGACGATATGGATGATATAGTACGCATGCACGCAATGAGTGACACTCCAAAGTCCACATATAATAAAGTGCACATTGGGTCACCGGAATTCAGCATATGACGGGAGACCAGCATTGCCTGATGCGTCTCATTAACTCCCTCACGTCGCCAGCTCACCGCACATCAGCGGGCAACTTTTGACAAAAGTTCAGAGGTCTAAAAAAGTGCCAACTTGACTACCCAGGTGGGGGACAAATAAGCCTGATCAGCAGCACTCCAGGGGACAAAAATCACGCTTCGATCGAAATATTTTCCTGCATTCAGTCCAGGTTAGAAAGATATCCGCCGTACTTCCCCGCGAGTGCGATCGCTCTGCCGGTTTGCGAGTATGCAGTGAAATATGGAAAATAGAGGAAAAACTTCATGTTCGGGCACAAGTGATGTCACATGAAGTGTTATGGCGCTACTATTAAGCAAGGGGATATTGGTGCTACCATACCAGCTTGGTGCTACCATATTATTAGTGACGCACGTGTCCCAAACGTCACCAACTTGAGTGTCCCACGGGGACACTTTGGGACACATTTTTTTGGGGCGGTCATTTGCGTAGGTAAACAAACCGATTTATTTACAAATAATTTTCAAAATATTTTGTTGACGCATGATTTTGCTATTTGCGCAAGGCCTGGGAAATAATAATTATTTCTCATTTTTAATTTGCTGGTATTTCCTGTATCTAATTCGTGGTAAGATAATATTTTATGACATATAAATTAAATACAAGTAAAGTGGATTGGATATTCTCATATCAGTATCAAAATGTTATTAGACCTTGCCTCTTAGTAAGGAAACGACTCTGAATATTGGCCCATTGTCTGTTTCAGTTTCATCTCTATTCGGCCATTGCAGCGATTCACTGCGCACTCGCGTGTGTGCGGCGAATTTGGTTTGGAGTGTGCGGGTTGTTCATGATAGTCTGGTGTTGTTAGTGGTATTTTTAACTTGCCGTGATTTTGGTATTGGATTGAGTTTCATCGGCCAGTTTTCTTCTTATTTCACCTAGAGTGGTAAGTGTACGGTTGATATAACGATTGAGAGCGCTTGGGAGAGGCAGCCGCCGTGCCCGACGCTCCGGCTTTTCCGTATATTTTAGTGGTTTTAAGACACCGGCAAGCCTGTGCGATGTGTGTATTAGGGTGTATCATCCGGAAAAACTCAACATGTGTATACGATATTATTTGTCACTGGTCACTCTGGAGCCGGAATATGCCATTACAAAAACAAAATATGACTAAAAAACTGAGCCTGCGCCGAGCAAAACAATTTTGACTTTTAACAGTGACGCCGGCGTTGAAGTCTCCCCGCTAGTTACGCGCACACTAACACCACGCGGCGACGGAAGCCGTGCCGCCACGCCCAAGGTCAGGTGTGTTTTAGCGTCCGCTAATGCGACTTTCACATCAAATATCGGATAATTAACGACAGGTATACCTTTCATTTATATATTTTAGCCAGGGACTTCACGAACGACTGCTTGCTGTCGATGCTTGGCTGCTGGTCGCGGTGCGCGAGCCGGCTGAGAATCCAGCCATGTCGGCGTTCCTCGCCGAGCACCGAGCCGGCTGCCTCGGTCACCACCTTCACAGCCCGCTCCACCGCCACCGTGTGGACGGGGAATGCGGCGATCTTGAGTGGCTGGCAGCAGATGTCTTGTAACTCGGCGTCTGTGAGGTCGGTCGTCAGCGGCGGCTCGGTGATTAACTCCTTCTCCCACTCTAGCAGCTCCGTGGTGGCGGCGAAGTTGATAGTCGGGAGCTTGAAGGGTCTGACTCCCTCTTGCGGCTGCTGCCGACACCGCCGAATCGCATCCACGGCCCGGAATCGCACCACAGCGTCAGGGTCTGCCACCATGGCCAGCAAAACGGCCTCCGGATGAGCCCAGTAGGCGTTCCGCTGCACCACCGGTCTGATGACATCCTGCAACAGAGTGGGCAGCATCCGCAGCAGCTCCACGCTCCGCATGACGTTTAAGGCCCCGCTGGTGCAGGTGCTGTTGGCCCTGATGTGGAACCACATGGGGATGTAGTGGTTCATCAAAAATCCCACCAGCTGGGTCAGCTCGGCCGACGGCGACGATGACCCGATGTAGAGGCGCAGCAGTCGCGCGGCCAGAGTAAGCCACCTGTGATGCCCGTCAACACTGTGCTAGATGACAAGCTCCAAAAAACGTAAGAGTGTCACAAAAATGGGTGGGAGGCGGAAATAAAACCATTAAGTATAATTTAAAGAAGAAACAATGGCTAAATGAGCTATTCTTGTTTTGTTCAATCACTTTTCATCTAATATTTCAATACAAAATATTATTGAGTTAATATAATTACCATAATTAGTACATCCCGTTTATTGTCTTTGTCCAGCGCACTGAAAGGTATCTTAATTTTAATTTGAGCAATGTTTAGCTGTTGAACTAGCTGTTCGTGCATACCTGGCGTGATTTACAGGTCCGATCTTGCGATGCGCGTCGCTGTCATCCAGAAGTTTGACGGCATGCACCCCCCTGGCGAGCCGGTAGAGCAGCTGCTGGTCGGTGCTGAGCTCAGTCGCCAGCTGGTCCGAGAGGTCTGGCAGGGGCCCCGCCACCGCGCAGAACGACTCCACTCCCAGGCGGTGGACCTCGCCACTAGCAGCCTTACCCAGCGGTCCCGAGAAGGACTTGGGCCCTGTGGTTGAGCCGTCCAGTTTGTGGAACACCGCCCGTGGGTGAAGCTCGTTCGCGTGGAGCTGGCAGACGAACCAGTGGACGGCGGGGGCGAGTCTTGGCCGAGCTCAAAGAGCCGGCACACGCCGCCATCCCTGCCGGTGTTAACGGCGGTGCTGTCACATCCGAGCACTCGGACGTCGACGGCGTTGCCGATGGCGATGTCCGTCAGGTGTCTGGCTTGGTGGATTGCCCGTCCACTTTCCGGTGTAAAGTATGTAAGATATTGTGAACCAGGCTCCACCACCACCGCCACATGCTCTTCCTTTTTTTTAGCTCGATTTCCTGATAAATGTTTGGTCTTTGCGGCCATCAAAATATAAAGCTTCGATGTGACCGTGCTGCTCGGCTCTCTCCGAGGCCGCCATATTTCTCACGCGCTCCCTTTCGCGGTACATTTTCATGGGATTTACTATGAGCTTCGTGTTGGTTTCCCTAATTCGGCCGATGTCTAGTTGGAAGCCGTTTACAATGGCGCATACAGAGCGGTGGGGGATGCCGCAACGATCAGCAGCAAGAGCCGTGTTAGTAAGCCTTTCTAAATTGCGCTCACCGGTACCGTCATCTTCGTTCCACTCCATATCAGAGCCTCCGGTGCCAGCTTGGTCGGTGGCGGTGCTGCTGGAGGCCGATGCACTGTGTGCCTCGGGGTTTTGAAAACCAGACGGCCCGGGCTCGCTGCTGGTGGCTCTCGGCGACGGCGTCTCCGGACAGCGCTGTTCCCGGCACCTGCGTGCCGCGGAGACCCGCCGTCGGCGCGTCTCCTGATGGTCCGGCGTGCCCATAAACATTTTTTCGAGACCCCCTTTGATCGCGCAAGAATTTTGCTTCCATCTGTGGCACCCGGTTTTCGTAGTGACACTTGCAGGAACGTTCACTACTGCACTTGCAAAGGGCAATGTCAAACAGTTTTCCGAAAAACTTTTCGTTCATCTTCGACTTGGCCTTTTTTCCCTCACGATTTTGTGACCTTGTTTTGTTCAGCGCTTGAAATTTCTTGTAACATTCCGCAACTTTCTTATATACTGACAAATATTTCATAACGGGGATACCTTCGCTGGCCCATATGGCGATGATCTTCTCGGCAACCGGCTTAAAAACTGCGTTCATCTCCCTTCGAAACTTTGCAGGCCCGGAATGGATGAGCCTGATGTAGTTAACAACATGCTTATTGGTTGGTAACTGTTTTGCAGGCAGGTTATCGGGTGTCCCAAGAGAGAAGTGATTGGTCTTACTGCGAAGGGACATTTCCGTTTTGATGTCCGCCTTTGGGAGAGACTGGCAAAACTTAAATGCGAATGTTGATCGGTTGCGAGGGACCATGTATGTAATTTCAATTTTCAATAGATGGCAAACGTAAACCGACCCGCTTTACTGACCTGTGGTGAGCTGCTGAGATATGGCTGCTGCTTGACGCCTCGGCACTCTGATACAAACTGAACGGGGGACGAAAAACAGCGAAACGCTAGGGGTTATCCAGCCGAGTAAAGACCCTGGGTCCGTGTGGCGCCGCGCCGGTCCGCTGGGAAAGCAAACAAACAGGGGACGAGCGGTGCCGGCCAAGGGAAGGTTCTCTATTTGCATAACCTGTTTCTACGGGCCGGGGTAGCCCATTAACCAGAATCTATACCTACCTGGCTTAAGCGTCTATGGAACAACCGAGAGCAGTTCAGCCGCCTCGCACAGTCCCTAAATTGCATAAAATCGATTTTGTTTAGGTCCTTACAGTTCTTTTGTAAGGACCTTTTTATTATGGATTTTATCTTAATTAGGATCATTATGCCAAATTATGGTCGTAGTAGAGGTAAATCCATCGTATATAATCGTCATGTCATGTGAAAGTCGCGTTAGCAGGCTTTAAAACACACCTGAACTTGGACGTGGCGGCGCGGCTCCCGTCGCCGCGTGGTGTTGTGTGCGCGTAACTGGCGAGGAGACTTCAACGCCGAACGTCGCTGTCAGAAGTCAAAATTGTTTTGCTTGGCGCAGGCTCAGCTTTTGGGTCAGATTTTTTTTGGGTCAGATTTTCTAGATCCAAACACAGCAGTGGCAAATAATTTAATATACACAAAGCAAATAAAAAATAAAATATTCCGATGATACACCCTAGTGTGTATACTCGGCAAGTGGACGCAGTGGATATGGTGCTATAGTTTGTATTTCATCTGGACTCGCTGTTTGAGTGTGCTGAATGTTTTCTTCTCGCTATCAAGCCTACGCAAAATGGATCACGCTCGGACGTCCGTTTGTCTACTTCTTCTGAAAGACCTGGAACCTCTATCGTCAGCTGTTCACCGTCAGGAACGACGGTAGATATCTACCGTCTGTCCCGACGAGTGGCCGGCCTGGCTCGCGCCGGGCCGTTACGGGACGCGCCAACCGTTAGGGGCATGGCCGAACCAACCATAAATCTCCGGCCAGAAGCAACACCCTCAGCCAGAGGCGCGATCTGGAATCGGCGAGGGAGGAGAGCTGGTCGTCGGGTCCAGCTGTGACGGGCTCATGCCATCCGAGAGCGTCAGCTGGTCAGTCGTCGCAACCTGATCACCCCAACTGGGCCAGGAGCTGTCTGCGCTCGTGATGAGCTCGCAGACGAAGTCGGGTCAGGCGGACTGGGGTTGACGGGCACCGGCGACCGGCGACCGGCGACCGGCGGGGTGGTTAACGTGCTCGTACATATGAGCCTATATACGTTCCCTTGGCTACTCGCGAGTTTTCAGGCGTGGGACAAACATCGTATGTTCGGAAATGGTAGGGGACACAGAGAGACATTTTCAGACCTGAGACCGGTCCACGCTCGAATCGGGCGGACTGGCACGGACTGGCGTGTTGCTTCTAGCCTGCTTCGCCGAGTGTGGAGGACAGCATCAACGGACGCAAGGGGTGCCCTTGCCGCCCTTACCGAGCGAGCTATAGCTCGCTCGGTCACATCTGCTCGGTACTCCACCAGTGACATGAGATTTTCCGGTGCATCCCCTATGTTCACCAGTCGGTGGATAAGCAGGCAGTCTCTCTGCTGAATCACCTTTTTAAACGGTATCCAGCTGAGCTGCCGTCGTGACTCTGTGATGTGGTCGAATTTGCGTTTTTTCGTCACAACGCGCGTGACAAAGTATATTGCCTTTTCGACCCGCTGACGCAGCGAACTAGTGGGTCGAGCCTGCAAGCCGGCAAGCAGTACGTTACGTTACGCGAGGGAAGACGAGCGCCTGTACCAATGTTATGATTGCAGACTTTGGGAGAGAGAAGCCCCACCTTTTCAGTGTGATGAGGATGCCAACACAGCGTTTTACGACTCTGGTAAGATGCTGGTCGAGCAAAACTCCTAAAATCTTATTTTGTAGTAAGTATTAATAAGTAATCCAGCAATACTTAATACAATCAGCAATACTTAAATAAGTATTGCAGTTTACTTGCCGCTCATGCTGTCGATTATTTTTTTTTATTTTTTTTTGTAGCAACATGAAAACAAATTCACGATTTTTCGCCTGAGAAGATGCTACAGCAGGCTAGTGAGATGCTACATTGCAATGATGTATAAGCTACTACAATAGGGCGCATACAATCGTCAGAAGATTTTGATGCCCTCTTTGAAAACCCTCCTCACGTTGCTAGTTGAACAAAAAGTAAAAGGCGAAAAAGAAAGCCATTAGGGTACCTAAGGTGGGTTTTGTCATCAGCATGAGGGGAGTGACCCATGTGCATCAATCCGAAAGGTCACCCTGGCAGTGGGCGCGAGCCACTCAACGGTTGGCATGTCGAGAAACGGTCCACAAATGTTCATTTTTCCATTGAGAGCTCCACCTTTTCAGTGTGATGAGGATGCCAATACATCGAAGCTCCAAGGCTATATAACAAGGTAGGCCATTCCGGCCAAAAACAGGGTCTCATGGCCTCTGATTGGTCGATGGTCGTGACGTCATTGGTGCATGACTTTTGCTAGCCGGCATGATCAGCGTGCAAAATCCCACTGGGATCCCCCCTCTAACTCAAACACTAAAAAGGCTAGCAAGACGCAGAAAACATTGTTCGAAAGCTCTCCAAGGCCATTCGAAGTTACTAGGGTATTATTTGGCTCAGGTCAACATTGAGGTCACCAGAGGTCATCAAAGGTCACATTTTCCAAGTGAAGGACTTTGCTCTAGAAACCCCAAAATATATCGGGAACTATGAGAGCTAGTAACAAAGGGAAAATAGCAATCGAAAGCTCATGCAAATTCAAATCGCCGTAGGTTTTTACTCAAATTAAAGCTCAGGTCAATAGTTTAGGCCCCAGAGGTCACCACAGGTCACGAGGCCATTTTTCCAAAACGTTTTTCATAAATAACTTTGTATTGGTTAAACATATATCAGTAATTTTAACACCATCGTGTTTGTCTCGTAAAGGTACTTCGAAACAACATATTAATGATGACCTGGTTAGGTGAACTTAAAAATTTGACCTCAAGTCAAGGTCATTTGGTGACCCAGGTAGGTCACGTTGCATAT
Organism: Chirona hameri; assembly: GCA_036785665.1. Taxonomy (NCBI): domain Eukaryota; kingdom Metazoa; phylum Arthropoda; class Thecostraca; order Balanomorpha; family Balanidae; genus Chirona; species Chirona hameri. Next base: position 51,312 of record JAXIVJ010005519.1, read on the forward strand.
GAGGCGACGCTTCTCGACGAGACAAACACAGTGGTGTCATTTGCACGTCTCCATCTTTATTATATCAAGAGATATTGGCAAAAGGGTGCTGGTGACCTGATATGACCTCATCCGACCTTGCAGAAGTCACTGAGCAACAATTGCACCTGGGTAATCAATAATGAGCTAAAATAACATGATTCTGAAAGAATTGGCCTGATCCAATGCATATTCTCTGAAAAGGAAGCATGTGTATATTTTCCCAAATTGACTTATAATGGGGAGGTCATGAAATTGGCCTGATCTTAGGTCACCGATGAAAAAAAATCCGAGATAATCGAATTGTAGGTACTTATGACCTTATGAAATCCAGCAAGTTTCAAATTTATCGGACAAACACACTGTGGCTTTGGCACGACCACACACATTTTTGGAGGTAAGGTCACTTGACTTAACCTGGTGACCTGACTTGCGACGACCTGAAGTTAAAACTTTCACACAATGTGGGTAATTGATACACACATAGCTGTTCCGAATTTGCTGCACGCCGCCGTTCTCTCGCTATTATCGAGACACCTCAGGGGTGGTCAAAGTGACTCCCCCACCAGATATCCTCGGATTTAGGCCACTATATTTTGCTGGGCCTCTAAATGGTCGCAAAGAACGCCGGACAGGCCCATGTTAAAGTCGCAGGCCTTCCGAGGACCCCTCAGGCCTACCGGGGCCCCTTCAGGCCGACTGAGGGCATTCTGTCGGCCTTAGAGGGCCCCGCAGGCTGGCTGGGGGAACCTCGGGGCCCGCAGCCAGCATTTAGCATTTGCACCCCCCCCCCCCTCTATTAGCAAATTTGGCACGGATAAGTGTGCATCTCATCACTCACATCACTCACATTGTGTGAAAGTTTAACTGCAGGTCTTCGCAAGTCAGGTCACCAGGTCACGTCAAGTAACCTTACCTCCAAAAATGTGTGTGGTCGTACCAAATCCACAGTGTTTGTCCGATACATTTGAAACTTGCAGGATTTCATAAGGTCATAAGTAATTACAATTCGTTTATCTCGGATTTTGTTTGTATCGGTGACCTAAGATCAGATCAATTTCGTGACCTCCCCATTATAAGTCAATTTGGGAAAATATACAAATGCTTCCTTTTCAGAGAATATGCATTGGATCAGCCCAATTATTTCAGAATCATGTTATTTGAGCTCATTATTGATGACCCAAGTGCAATTGTTGCTCAGTAACCTCTGCAAGGTCGGCTGAGGTCATCTTACGTCACCAGCACCTGTTTGCCAATAACTCTTGATAGAATCAAGATAGAGATGTGCAAATGACACCACCGTGTTGGTCTCGTCGAGTCGCATCGCCCCATATGCAACATGACTTACTTGGGGCACCAAATGACCTTGACCTGAGGTCAAATTTTGAAGTTTACCTACCCAGGTCACCATTAATATGTTTTTCAAAGCACCTTTATGAGACAAACACTATGGTGTTAAAATTACTGCTATATGTCTAACCAATACAAAGTTATTTATGAAAACGTTTTGGAAAAAATGTCCTCGTGACCTTTGGTGACATCTGGGGCCTCAATTATTGATCTGAGCTTAAATTGGAGTAAACTATGGCAATTTGAATTTTTATGAGCTTTCTATTTCTTTTTTCTGTTTGTTACTAGCTCTCATAGTGCCCGAGATATTTGGGGGTTTCTAGAGCAAAGTTCTTCACTTGGAAAATGTGACCTTTGATGACCTCTGGAGACCTCAATATTGACCTGAGCCAAAGAATACTCAGTAACTTCGGATGGCCTTGTAGAGAGCTTTTGAATGCTGTTTTCTGCGTCTCTCTAGCTTTTTAGTTTTCGAGTTAAAGGGGGATCCGAATGGGATTTTCCACGCTGAGCATGCCGGCTAGCAAGTCATGTACCGTTGACGTCACGACCAATCAGAGGCTGGTATTGGATAGGACCCTCCCGCGTAATGCTGAAGGTGCCGTAGTGAGCCCCCCTGGCTAGTTATATATGATGGATGGCTGTGATGAGCATTGCGCAGATAAAAATCAGATGGAAAAAGTAGCCTCTGCTCATGTTATTGTAATTCAAAAGAAGATGAATTAGTTAACCTATATTACGCCTTGCGGCTTCTTCAGGGCTAAAATCAGTTTTAGCCCTGAAGAAGCCGCAAGGCGTAATATAGGTTAACTAATTCATCTTCTTTTTAATTACAATAACATGAGCAAAGGCTACTTTTTCCATCTGATTTTCCCCTGGCTAGTTCATCAAAAGCTAACAGAAGTCGACACACACCAGAAGGATTAACCTTTTCCGAATGGCGAAAGACAGACTGCAGCTGATCCTGGATTTCTGGACGACCTTTAGGACAGGGACGAGGCACGATCCATCTGAATGTGGCAAGTAAGAACAACGAAACAAAGCAAGAACAAGCGAAACAAAGAAAGATTTGATGCCTTTTGCATAAAACTTACGATATACGGTTCCGGAGTAAATCTGATAAAAATCTAAGAAACAGCAGAATATACGAAGGTTCGTAAATTGTGCGTCATGCAAGGTCATATATAGTCATGCAACCTTAGTTTCATAGAGTGCGTGACGTCATACCAGGGGTGTCCTGTTTTATAGAAAATAAGATTTAAGAAAAAAGTAGTCTGTTCATCTTGCGCATCTGCGCCATATTCGTAATGATCTGAAAATGTCGGTCCCAAAACCTATACCAAGGGTACCCTTGCTTAAGTTTTTTTACTCCAACATTAGATACACTTGCACTGTACTTACACATATTATATAGATGCCGTGTGGGTAATATCTGGCGCGATCGATGTCGCAGTCGTCGCTTCAACGTGGAAAATAAATGGATAGACAAATGGACAGTAAATATCGGAGTTTTGTAAATTGTAGGTGGCGAATTCTACCCCATGTTAATTTGTTTTTGTTTTTGTTTTTTATTTGAAAGTTGAAACTTTGTTACGGGAATATGAAGACAATTTTCTATTGTAAGAAGACATTGTCTGTACCTATTTTTGTGAGGCTAGCTACGTCTCTTGAAATATTTGATTTCTGCTGTCATTGAGGCAATGGGAGCGGGAAATCCGTACGGAAGTTGTCATGGTCCGTGGGTAATCCAGATGTAATGGACAGTTTGCATCCATTTAAACATTGTTATTAACCTTGATATTGGCAGAGGATGAGCATAATCCGAAGACCAGTGTTGAATCTGGCTCAAACCACCAAGGAAGAGGTTTCAAGCTCTCGTGGTAAGTCGATTCCACTATCCACTATCACTTATCACTGTCATTCAGGGGCGTAACTTTTTGAAAATCATTGGGGTTGCACTTAGTTGTTAAGAGCCCATTTGTAACACATCGCGTCATAGGCGTAATGTTAAATTCCCAAATTATTGGGGTTGTAGCTACAACCCCAATTTACATTAAAGTTCCACCTATGCTGTCATTAATATATGCATACTCAAGATTATACTAAATGTCTCAAGATTTAAAGCTCAAGGTCGTTTGCAGCAGAAAACGTAAACAATCGCACCTCTTCTACGAGAGCGCACGGAAACGCAGACTCCCCCACTAAGACATTAAGCCTATGGTGGCTGCAGAGATGACAAGTGACAGCCCCCGCGGAGTCAAACGACCGATTCTAGAAAACTCGCGTGGCTTAAAGCTGCGCGCTGCGGTGGAAACGTCCCTTCCAAGGTAATTTTAAATAGGTCTCTTCGATTGCATGGCGTCATTGATATCATTTTGGTTAGGCGTAGCCAAGGGCGTAACTACTATACCGCAAATACCGCAAATGCGGTATGCTCGAATCGTGATGCCCCGCTCAAGGAAATTGATGTCCCTTGTGGAACACGATTCCCCCAAACTAGTGTCGTGCTACCGACTTTATTGTGAGAGGCGTGATCCCCCTAGAGGTAAATATGATGCCCTTAGTGGGATATGTGATGCTACTACTGGAAGATGTGATGCCCTTGTGGAAGATGAGATGCCCCTAGTTGAAAATGTGATGACCTGGTGCGATGGATGCCCTCACTGTAAGATGTGATGCCCCTAGTTAAATATGTTAAGACCCTATTGCTAAATGCGATGCCCCTACTAGAAGAGGCGATGCCTCCAGTGGAAGATGTGATGCCCCTCATGGAATATGTGGTGCCCCTGGTGGAAGATGACATGCTCCTACTGGAAGATGTGATGCCCCTACTGGAAGCTATGATACGCCTAGTGGAAGATGTGATGCTTGAGGAGAAAATGTGATGCCCCTAGTGGAACTTGGAAGATGCGATGCCCTTCTAGAAAGTGTGATGCCCCAGTGGAAGATGTAATGCGCCCACTGGAAGTTATAATTCCCCGCAGTGGAAGATGGGATGCCTCTAGTGGTAGATGCGATGTCCATTTTGAAGATGTGATGCCCCTACTGGAAGATGTGGTGTCCCTATTGGAAAATGCTAAGGTCCTATTGGAAATTGTGATGCCCCTAACTAGAAGACGCGATGCCTCTAGTGGAAGATTTGATGCCTTTAGTGGAAGATGTTATTCCCTACTGGAAGATGTGATGCCCCTCATGGAAGATGTAGTGCCGCTCATGGAAAATGTGATGCCCGTAATGGAAGATGTGATGCCCGTAATGGAAGATGTGATGCCCAATGGAGAAAATATGATGCCCCTAGTGGAAAATGTAATGAACCTAGTGGACGATGTTATGCCCCTACTAGACGATGTGATGCCCCCACTGCAAGCTGCGGTGTCCCTAGTGGACGATGTGATGCTCTAGTGGAAGATGTAATACCCATCGTGGAAGATGTTGTGCCCCTAGTAAGATGCGATGCCCCTACTGGAAGATGGTATGCCCCACCGGAAGATGTGATGCCCCTAGTGGAAGATTGGAAGCCGCGATGCCTTTACTGGGAGATGGGATGCCCCTAGTGGAAGATGTGAAGCCTCTTGTGGAAGATGTGGTGCCCTTGTAGAAGAGATGCCTGTACTGGAAACTGTGATGCCCCTAGTGAAAGATGTGATGTCCCTTGTTGAGGATATGAAGCCCCTACTGGAAGATGTGGGGCCTGTTCTGAGAGCTGTGAGCCCCTTGTGGATGATATGATGCCCCTTGTAGAATAAATGTACTCCACCTTAGGTCACAGATAGGAAAATTCCGAGAGAGAAAACTTCTAGCTACTGATGGCCTCAATTAATATATATATTCGCCAAAGTTGTGTCGTTTATCTTCACGAGATGCTCTGTCGATCTCACTCGAGTCACCCGCCTTTGGCATCGATGACAGTCTCGAAGCGGTCTCGAAACCGGCCAGAGGCCTTCGACACTGTTCCTGGCTTGGGCTCCTAAAGGCCCTGGTAATTCCGACCCTCGGCTCGTCATTTGAGTTGCATCTGGATCTGTTGTACTCCCATTTATCCGCGCCCGGCACAAACAGTCGAAGAGGTTGCAGTCAGGCGAGCTGGGAGGCTAAATGTCTGGTGCAGCGTGGTCGACGAAGTTCTCCTACAATCAAGCCTGGGTCTTCCTGCTGGAGTGGCAGGGTCCAGAGCCTTGCTGCCACACCCAGGGCCTCCCTGCGTCTACCCGGCCGATCACTACCTCGCTCAGAACACGGATGTAGCCGTCGTTGTTCGGCACGTCACCTTCACTACTGACGTCGATCTTGGGTTTCGTCGATCGTCGATCATGGGGTTTTCTCTTTGCTGTCGCCTCATAATCGAATCCTGAATGTGTCAGTTCCTTTCTGACCTTTTCCAACAACCTTCTGCTCACAATCAGGAAGTTTGAAATCTCCTTGCTTGTCTGTCGGCGCGGATTCCGAGGAGGCCTCTTCCACAAAATGGGGATTCAAAATTTTTCATAGTCGATTATTTTGCAAAGATTTAACACGCGCAGTGGAGAGGGGTATGCTACTAACACGCAGTGGAGAGGGGGGGGGCACTTAAGTACCCCCTGTAAGATCTCCGAAAGCATGAAAGATGAAACTTACAGGGTAGAGTTTCATGAGAATGATGAAACTTACAGGGTAGGTAGGTGCTTTGATTATCTACATTTTGTAAAATTTGATTCACCTTCAATCATTATCTTCAAAGTCAAACGAGGTCACGAAGGTCAAATCCGCCCAAATGTCACAATTTTTGGAATTTGACCTTTGACGTCACAGGACACCAGCAGTGTGTCCAAAATTGTTTACGGGGATGAACATCGACATTTGCTACCGAATGGCGTTTGAATCATCCCGATCCGACAGTTAATTCCGAAGATATCGATTTGCCGACCGCGATTCTGGCCGCACATCTTGGACTAAAAATCCATATAACTCAAAAACTGATCAACCGATTTGGACTTTTCTTGCGTCAAACGATCCGCTATTGAGTTGGCGTTATGTCACTCAAAAACACCGCTGTGCTCCGCTTCGTTTTATAAATATTCACGAAAAACATGTGGGGTGGGGGCACAAAAGCGCCTCCACCCTCCACTGCGTGTGTTAATGAGCTTACACATGAACATTTCCCGGCGGTGAGTTGTCTTGATCTGACTAGAGCCGTGACCTGAGATGACCTGGGATCAAATTTTCATAAAAGCTGCGCCGAAGATTGGGGATAAGGCGACCACAAATATGCCGAGGCTTTGCGCCGCCTTTTTCGGCATCTCCGAAAAGCCTTACCGGTGTGTACAAACACCGCCTCCCCCAGCAGTGCGCACGTTAAGGAAACTGCCAAAGGGACCTATTCCCTTAAAGGAAATGGCTTGAAGTCATGCAGTGACCTGCAGGGGTCATGCTATGAATCATTGAAAGCAGCTCGACGAGACAAATATAATGCCGTTGAGTCAAGCTCTCTAGCATAATTGTGTGCAAAGTTATTACAAAACGCATGCTGGTGACCATTATTTTTCCAAATACAAAAATATTAATACAATATTTAGAGGAAAATCCTATCTACAGTTTTCTTACCATCGAAGGCTAATACATAGCAATTTATTTTGGCATGGAAAAAATCTGAATTTTAGATGTCACATTATAAAATCACGTGATAGTTGCCCTCATTTTTTTGTAGACTTTTCCTAGAAATGTGCAGGGCCTATTTTAACATGTTAACTGGGAGGGAAAATGCCCCCCCCCCCCCCAGTGAGCCGTTTTGCCCCCCCCCCCCAGTCAAGAAATGTTGCTCATCCTGATTTGAATATTTCCATGTCATTTTTCGCTTGATAGGTATTCAATTAAAATAAAATATGCTTACCTGAGAAAATTCGTCGAAATTTTGTCGAGTTATAGCGAATTTAGTGACGTCACTACACACGAGTTTTACACCAAAATCAGCTAAACTTTGTCAAGCCGTACAAATGCCACATTTGAAGGAAAATGCAATCGAAAAACGCCAAAAGATAGAAAATTGCAACGACTAACAACTGTCTATCTCGGATTTTTGATATTTTAGTTTTTTACCCCCAAAAACTTTTTAAAAAATTCTAAAATATTAACAAAAACGGAAGATATATCAGAGAACCATACCTAGACAACTACCATGCCAAATTTCAAACTGATATATCCATTTTTTACTGACTTATGACATCTAAAGTATGGGCAACTTATGACGTCATATTTTGAAATTGCGTTTGTTGGTTGTTATGGGCTAGATTCAGACAAATACATGCCACCACTGTATGTCTGAGACAAAACTGGTCTAGCAACATGCCTTTTTTGTTTAGATTTAACAAATTAAAATTTTGACCTTCGGTGACCTGAACTTGACCTGAAATTGACATTTACTTCACGTAAATGAATTCAGGTGGTAAAATTACTATCATTGTCGAATTATACGTGGAAAATAACTCATAAAACATGTGTTGCATGACTTTCGTAGATATATTGAGCATATTGACCTTTTGTGACCTGATCTGACCTTGACCTTGGCCAACAATCTCACTTTAGCTCATGCGGAATATGTATCATACCTTTGTCAGCACTTGGGGTGAAACTGGTCGCAATCGAAGGCCTTGGATGGAAAGTATGGCCCATAAACTCAACTACGTCGATTTTGACCTTTGACCTGACCGTGACCTAACATTTGACCTTACTTTGACATTTGTGAGCATGTTTTAGATTCGTCTCATTGAGAGATTTCGATTGCCGTCTTGCGCGTCTCGCTGCGATCATTGGTATGGAAGATAACCGGGGGGGGGGGGCGTTTAACGCCCCCTCCCTAGTTAATGGCGTTCTGTTGGGACCCCAGACAATGCCGGGTTAAATTATTTCCGGAATATCTCGAATTTAAATATTCTTTGAACAATTGCTCATTAGCGGCAGAGTGGGGGAGATCGGGGGTTGTTGGATCAGGAACGTCGCCACACAATTTGGAGTGGGTGGGGGCAACTGCTGAGCTGAGATTGTGTTTAAATTTGGTGTGTGGTTAGGGATCTCTCAGCCGCTACTATCCCACAAGTCAGGGGTGGGGTGCTTCTGTACGTGCGCACGTGTGCACCACGTATTTGTATCTCAGAAACTACTTCCCTGATCGAGTTGGAATTCACCATACATTGCCTTCACGTTCGCTCGTGCATCGCCAACTACGGCGCCTTACTGGTTCGGTAAAAAAGTTATGGAAGAAAAATGACGAATTCGGAATGACCTCAGAGTGAATAAATTTTACCTCGTGGAGGTCACAGGATAAAAATCCCACATGGATCTTTGCACTGGCGGATACAGAACGGATGTTTTTTGTGTGTGTGTGTGGGGGGGGGGGGGGGAATTCAACAAAGTCTCACACAATTCTGAAAACGCATCGGATTTGGCTTGCTTATGCATTGATAGCTGATTTAAAGCTAACTTTCCTTAGTAAAAGTTGCTTAGATTGTCTTCTATATCAGGAAATGTGTCAATCTTGCACCGATTTCAGGCTTCTTTTTTTTTTGGGGGGGGGTCCATTGCCCATTTTGCCCAACCGTAGATCCGCCACTGGATCTTTGTGTTTTGCAAAAGATGCGGGACTCCGGTGGAAATTGGCAAAATTTAGCCATTTCCTTTGGATGTATATGCATTTTCATGTTTCCCCAATGACTTATAATTGGCAGGTCACAAAATAGACTTCACCTTAGGTTACCGATGTAAAATCATCCGAAATAGCAGAATTGTAGGTGTTTATGACCTGATTAAATCCTGTGAGTATCTAACTGATCAGTCAAACAATGTGGCTGCGGCACGACCTTACATTTTTGGAGGTGGGATCACTAGACTTGACTTGTGACGTGACCTGAGGAGACCAGAGGTAAACAAATTAACAGGATTTGGGCAATTGATGGCAAGCAGTTGTAACAAAAATGGCGGTGCGAAATGGCGTCGTTTTCCGCTATTTCCAAAAACCTATGTCTGCCCCCTGGATCCCCCACTGGCGCAGGGGTGTAGGTTCCTATTCAGTTGGGGGCTTCAGCCTCCCCTCCCAACTGGGACTTCAGCCCCCCCAACTTTGACGAGGAAGTGGGTCAAATCCGGGGAGAAATCTGTATTTTGTGGATTTTGATGTTACATTAAACGATTTTTTTCCCAGCTCAGCCCTCCCCCAACTTGTTTGGAGAAGCTACGCCCCTGCACTGGCGGATCCAGGGGGCGGACATCAGGGGCAAATGCCCCCCCCACAGAAATCTGTGTGTGTGTGTGTGGGGGGGGGGGGGGGGGCATGCAATACAAGTATGCCCCCTCCACCTGCGCGTTTCCTGCACTGAACGTGCAAAACAATGATGTAACGACGTAATCGGGTCACGCGTATCAATTTGTAACGACGTCCCGCTGTCGCTACTAAATATAGTTCGTGGCTCGTGATAGTCTATCTCTCTCTCTAGGCCGAATCACTTCACTCTCACCCCTCAATCTCTCACTCTCTCAGACAGACTTTCTTCTCGCGCTGTTAGTTTTATTGGTATTTGATGTCCAGCCGGCAAGCGGTCCGGCGTGGACGGCGGTCAGTTCCAGAGTCCCGTCACAGGGTGCTACCGTGACCGGCGGCACCTCCTGCCAGCGGCGGCCCGGTCTGTCGAACTCCACGCAGGCGCAATACTCAGTCGGCCGAACCAATCAAATGAATAGGACAACCCTCAGCGGTAGCATAACAGAGGAGGTTCTCAAACCAGCGAAGTGGTTCTGAAACACCACTCCGTTACATCACAGCCGAGGTCCTTATGCGGAAATTTCTGCTTAATGCAAAAATTTATGCATCGTCTTACCACGCCTGTTAGAGTCCGCTCACATTTACATAAATGGACGAGCACAAGGTTAGAGACATTCACAAGTCACAACATATAATATACACCACGCATGCACAATCACAATACAACACATCAATACATACAACCCACACACACACACGTTATCCCAAGCCCACACCCGTAGAAGTCCACGCGGTGTCGAAGTTCAGTCAAAGTTCAACAGTTCAATAGTCCAACTCATTTCGCACCATTTCGCTCTTTCGCTCACTGCCGCTCGCAATCAATCGCTTTCGCTCCGTCAGATGTCGCACGGGTAGTCACCGCTCGCTTGACCGGGCACGATGTTGCATTACGCCCGGTAGGTGGCGTGCGGGTAGCCATTTCGCTCGGCAGGTGGCGGGCGGGTAACGGAGCCGGGGGTCGGTGGTGGACCTGTTGGCCGTGTCCCGTTTGACCTGCTGATCACAGCGGTCCTCGGCAACGCCTCCCGGAGGTTCCGGCGGCGTACCGGGGTGACCTTTCTCCGTTGTCGGATCCCCGTCAGCGCCAGGGGAGCGCCTTCGGCCAGATGGGGTTTTGTCTGTGGGCCGTCACACAGGCGTCAGGTATCGGATTTTTGCCGTGTCAGCCAGGGCAGGGAGCGCGGGGTGTCCGGGTCTGTCTTTGTCGTCGGACTTGTGAGCTGGGTCGGTCGTTGCACAGGTCGGGTCGGGTCGATTTGGGTTGATGGCGTTGCGTCTTGACATGTCGGAGAGTCGTCTGTTGTGCCTGAGCCGGCTTCAGGAGGGATAGGAAAACACTGGGTTAGGATAGTCGGTTGCCTCGAACACCAGTACCGATACATACAATATATAATACCCAGAACGAGTAGAACACACACACTGACAGACACGCCCGGCACGACAGTTTGATAATGCCACTTAGCACGTGACCGAATGTCGTTAATGTGTGCCTTTAACAAAGAGACGGTGACAGTTCTGGAATACGGACAGGGTCACACTCATCTCTTTGTTAAGCAGTTCATATTCTGTTAGGAATTTGGTCCAAAGTGCATCGGGTATGTCTTGGCGTATGTCCTGGTTATGTTTCGTTATAGCGTTTGCAAACTGGGTTTTGAACAGTTCTATGCGATAATTTAGTTTTTGAGCGAAGGTAGCCGGTGTTCGAGTGTCGATAGGTAGATGAATTGTCCAATGGTTGTAGCTTGGAACGAACTGACCTCTGGGCAGAAAAATCACGTTCGTCGTTGCCGTCGGAATAAATGCGAGTAGTAGTAATGGGGTGAGCAGGGCTGGATAAAACATTCTCGCTTCCAATCTGCAAACATACACAAACATACGTAAATATAACAACAATGACAATGAGGTTAGTACAGTACATCAAAACAGAACACACTGGTTTTGTTCCATTTCTCTCCATAAACTCCATATAAAATAAAAAAAATGACGGTGATCAGTCGCCATTAGCCTTTAGGGTCCCGTAGCGGGTCTACCCTTTTTAAACTGTGCACACTTCCTCTCCGTAGGTACCTCCAATCGGCATACAAACACGAATTCCCAATACTCTAAATCTTTCCGTTCTCATAAAACACAGAATATTTGGCACACTAGCCAAAAGCATCATATTACATTGCGGCACACTGGCCAACAAAACTCACTGCTCTATAACTTTTCGAACAGGCTCATCAACTTTGTCTGCTGGTCCATCAACTTTGCCTGCTGGTCCATCAACGTTGCCAGAAGCACAGACTTACTCGGGTTAGTCACATTCACACTCATGCATGCACCTTTGCCGTCTACCTCAAATACTTCAGATTCAGATAAATCAGATTCGAAATCAGATAGCGTATGTCTAGAATATTTTTCAGGGGGACTTTTTGCTTCTGTTCCTGAAGGGGGTGATTCGTCACGAGTGAGCGGTCTTTTAACAGGTTCACTAGTAGTTTCGGCTTCCGCTTCCGTACTTTTCTGTAAACGTTTTGCGAGTTTTGAAAGGGGTAAGTTGTCCTCACCGTCTGAGTCTGAAACGTGCTGCCGTTTCCATCGTCTTTGTAAGTCAGCTAAAGGTAAGTCGTCGTCAGATGAAAAGTCAGAGTCGCCAGCTTAGGAATGTCTGGCAGCTCAGACGGGTTTACGATAATGGAATCGTCTGCTTGGTCAGTTGGTTTGTCGGTGGTTTGATCGTTTTGTCGGTCGTCCGATTTTGCTTGGTCATCTGTTTTGTCACTTACCTGAGGAGGTTCAATCTCGTCCGAAATCGTTGTGGTCAGTTGAGGCTTACTTACCGGCACGTAGCAAGGTTCCGAAAGTTCACAGGGTTCGGGTCCAGCAGAGAACTTTGCGTCTCTGGAGGGTTGAACTCTGATGGGTATGTGCGATTTTTGCTTGGCCGATTTTTCCTGATATTTGCTGTCAATGTGTGATGGGTGGTCGGTAAGGTTTTTCCAAACGTTTTCTGATTTTACTCGCCGAAGATTGATTGCGTTGACTACTTTTGTGTGTCCAGACAGTTGATTTTTTATCACAAAGGTTACATCACTCAAGGCCTTAATCACTCGATAAAACGGTTTCCATTTAGAAGCCAGTTTTGAAGTAGCAGTTTCCGAAGGATCTCTAAAATAAACCATATCCCCCACATTAATATTGATAGGTTTCGCTTTTTTGTCATAATACGCTCTGTTCTTTTCGTGACTGTTCTTCAAATTGTGTTGAACGTGATGATGAACATTGTGCATGGTTTCAAGCATAGATGGGACATACTCGTCCCCATGGTAACGGTATTTTGGCGACAAAAGAGTATCCACTGGTAGGACAGGATCACGACCATAAAGAACAAAGAATGGACTACATTTTGTAGTTTCATTTTTGGCAGTTCGATAAGCTGATAAAATAGAAGGTATCTTTGTATCCCAATTCCGTTGAGTTCTATCTACTAATTTCGCTAACATGTCGTTTTGTACACGATTGTACTGTTCACACTTCCCGTTTGACTGCGGGGGATAGACAGAAGTTCTAATATGTTTAATGTTGAAAAATGCAGCAATTTGATCGATTACAGCGTTGCAGAATTCCGTTCTATTGTCAGAAACAATAATGCGCGGACAAGCATGTCGAGGAATGATATGCTCCATAAGAATTTGAGCGACAGTTTCAGCACTTTTAGATTTAGTCGCAAAAGACTCAGGCCAGCCAGAAAATAAATCAATGACGTTAATGACGTATCTGTTTCCGTTGTAACTCTCAGGAAATGGTCCACAGGTGTCAATAGCAATCTGTTCAAAAGGGTACTTGGGAATTTGCATTTTCTGTAGCGGTGGCCGTTCACGGCGCAGTTTTCGCATGTTGCAAGCAGCACAGTCTTGCAAGAACACAACAACATCACGATACATGCCAGACCAATAATAGCGAGATCGGAGTCTATCATACGTTTTATCCACACCTAGGTGACCTCCGAAATATCCTGCGTGTATTTCATCTATCAATGGTTTTTGCAAGAACTCCGGGATAACTAATTGTAATCCCACAAAACGTCCACACTTTGAATGCTCAGAAACTCTATACAAAAGTCCATCTTCCAATACATAATGTTTTGAAATTTCAGCATGATTCGAATGACTCGGGTCCTCCAATTTTTTTTAGAATACGCTGAATCTCAACGTCCCCAGCCTGGATGGTTTGAAAATCAGGATGGTCTTTCAGAAATGCTCGAAACTTCTTCTTGTTTTCCTCCTCTCCACGGTCCTCACATGCGACATCTTTCTCCAGCTGCACTACAGGTGCGTGATCTGAGTCGATAACATTCACACTAGGTTTTTGTACACTATTTACATAACATTGTCCTTTTTCGCTTTCCTCTTCCTGCAGGCTCACGTAATCAGTGGGGCCATTTGACGACTCACGGGTCGCCATTCCTGGGCCAAAGCGAGACAATGCATCAGCTACCACATTTTGGCTACCTCGTATGTAGCTCACATCTCCTCCGTATTCATCCAATAAAATCGCCCAACGTTGAATTTTGAAGCCCCTTCCCCATGGTATGTACGAACATGTTTAAGTCACATCCATTTTCACTCAACAAGAAAACAAGTTCATAAAAAAAAATCAAAAATATTACACAACACAGCACAGCCAACAAGTAAAAAAAATGAATGAAAGCGAGATTGTTTTAAGGATAAAAAAAGGATTTGGCTCACTGTTAGATGTCCTTTAATACTTGAAGACGTGTAGAGGTAGTCGCCAGAAATCTAAGAAGTCCAGAAGAACAGAAGAAGTAGTCGTGTAGAAGTCTGAAGAATTTTTCCCGACGATATCCGGGGAGAACGACACCAATTTGTAACGATGTATCCGGGTCACGCGTATCAATTTGTAACGACGTCCCGCTGTCGCTACTAAATATAGTTCGTGGCTCGTGATAGTCTATCTCTCTCTCTAGGCCGAATCACTTCACTCTCACCCCTCACTCTCTCACTCTCTCAGACAGACTTTCTTCTCGCGTTGTTAGTTTTATTGGTATTGGATGTCCAGCCGGCAAGCGGTCCGGCGTGGACGGCGGTCAGTTCCAGAGTCCCGTCACAGGGTGCTACCGTGACCGGCGGCACCTCCTGCCAGCGGCGGCCCGGTCTGTCGAACTCCACGCAGGCGCAATACTCAGTCGGCCGAACCAATCAAATGAATAGGACAACCCTCAGCGGTGGCATAACAGAGGAGGTTCTCAAACCAGCGAAGTGGTTCTCAAACACCACTCCGTTACAAATGATCTTAGGAGAAAACTTCATGAAATCGGAAGTTTTTTCTTCTCTCAAGTGATTGAATTTGAAATTTGTATGTATCCCTGGCTTTCAATGATAGACAAAACAGCGCACCTGATGCAATTCCAGCAGCCCCGGTGACGCGCGCCCTGCTGGTGGGGGGGGGGGGGGGGGGGGGGGCAGGTTCTGCCCCCTCCCGGATTTTCTCAATAACTTTCAAACTGTGATAGATATCAATATGAAACCTTCCATACCTTATACTGCATCAATTTTACGTCTTCTCACTAAATTTCAATTAAATTAATGTCGTATTTTGTGAGATACTAACTTTTAATGATGTCATGTCATGCCATTTTTTGGTGGAAAAACAATAAATATTTGACAAATTGTAAAAAATAGGGTTTCAAAGCGAATTGCAGATAAAAACGCAAAAAGAAAGGAAATTACATTTTCTTCCAAATGGCTATATCGGATTTGTGATTTTTTTTTATCCCCCAAATATATTTTTTTTTATCGGAAAAATGTCCACCAAATCTTTTTTGTGAATCCGAAAAGTGATTTCTTAAGCTAGAATACCAAAATAAGGCGACCGGCCCAAATCCGCGGAGGGAAAAAATGGGGTACCTCTTTGCCACAAAAAGATGCCCAAAAAAAGTTTTGCCCCCCAGTGGTTTTCCCTTAAAATAGGCCCTGGATATGTGGCATGTGCATAACTTTACTACCTCAGTGCCTTTGCTGCATCTGCGAGTCACGAAACCTGGTGAGAAAGATTGGCTAATGAAGCCAGGCCCGCTGTTGGTTATAAGTCTCTTCTTCTGCAGTGTTCTGCAGTGCAGTGTTCTGCAGTTCTGCAGTGTCTGCACTCTGCAGGACAATAATGTCAATGTCGTGGTTGAGCCAGGGGGTCCGCTCCGCCTATTTCACATGGGAAAAAGGGCGACAAATATTAGCAACGTCTGCAGCTTGGTCGTGTTCACGCATCTGCTCATGAGCCAGGTTTTGCTGCCAACAGCTTTTTGGTCAATCAGCGTCAGCCGTTCTCGACGCTCATTGGTCGACGGCTGATGACGAGACGTGGGTCAGAATAGCCGAACATCATTTGCTTACGTAACGTTAATTGCATGGCGCCGTGCGGAGGGCATATGAGTGTCTAGGAGCTTTTCGAGGATTTGTCCTAGTTTGAGAAATCGTTGAGAGTCATACAAATGACCGCGCGGGGCGGGAGAGCTCCTGCCACGTACAGCGCCCTGGCGCGTGCGTTGCCAGGCATCTATCTAGGACCAAAAGTTGCAGAATTCTGGTCCCAGCGTCTCAGCGCTGGGACCAGACCTGGTCACGGCCGTGACTCAAGCTGTGACTGGAAAGGCCAGCGCCATAGGGTTAGCATTGCAGCGCTGTGACTAAAGCTGTGACTTGCCAGCTCATGTCGTGGCCGTGACTGGGCTGTGACCAAAGATCTCGGATTTGCTGCACTGGTCTCTACAGGCAACAACACATTGCGTCGCGCCGCGGCGCCCACTAGCGGATCCAGGGGAGGGGGAGGGGGGGTGGTTATGGCGGCCATGCCCCTCCCCCTAGACAAACTTCTAGAGCAAAATTGACACATTTCCTGATATAGAAGAAAATCCAAGCAACTTTTACTAAGGAAAGTGTGTTTTAAATCAGCTGTCAATGCATAAGCAATCGAAATCCGATGAGTTTTCAGAATTGTGTGAGACTTTTTGGAATTCCCCCCCCCCAAAAAAAAACGTCCCCCAACCACCGTTCTGGATCCGCCAATGGCGGCGCCTGGTGAGCCGGCGTTGGCTGGAGACGCGGTGAGCGGGCGGGATGGTGTGGGGCGGAGACGTGGGGCGGAAAGTGTAATTTTAAACAGTTACTTTGAATTGCTTGAATGCATTCGACAATCGACTTATCCATCAGATTTTCATGAAACTCGTCAAAAACGATGAATATCTATTTTTGTGGGTAGGCTTTGGCCTTTGCCAATAATTGTCAGACGTTATCATCGCAAATTGTCAACTGTTATACCAGCAACTTTGTTGTATTTATCAGGTAAGCCTAGTGGAATTTTTCCTTCGCCATAATTTGGGTCGCATGATTTAAATTCAGACTACTTGAGTGTTATCACTGCTTGAGTATTGTATGTGGTGGCTGTCCGGTCTGCCATCGTGAGCCAAGGACGGTTAACTTTGCCGGCCCAAAATGTAAATAGTGCGATGACAATTTTCTCAATGGCATGATATACAGCGTTCAATTTGTGACAGATTGTTATCTTAATTTTAACAATCGGTCGGCAAATGTAGAAATCAGGCGACACACAACGGAGAAACGTGCGCGTTGGCGTTTTATATACGGGCCCTGGCGGAATCGCCGGTCAGTGGAATTTGCCGGCCCATAACTTAACAATTTTTGGGTTGCATTGCAATTTTCCCAACGTCATCCAATACATCGCTTAATTTGTGGTAGATAGACATCTTAGTGTAACAATCGGCCTGTAAACGAAGGAACCAAGCGACAAAAAAAGCGGGAGGGGTTTACGTGTTAACCCTACGTAGGCGACCGGCCGGCGTGACCCACCTCCGCGTCACAGCAGCTGCGGGGTCGTTGCAACTAAATTACGAGTTGTCGCCACTTTTGCGGCCGGAGCGGTCTACCTGGTTTACATAGCCTTGGGTTGAGCTTCCGTCTTGCATCCTGTACGTATATTCATGTTCAACAAAGTTGTCAGGTGATTAACTGAATGCTGACTGAAATCCGCTAATTACATTGGATTTACCTCAATGTCCACTGTCCTGACTTCTGAGTTCTGAGTCAAATTAAAATGTGAAGAGCTGGAATTGACAAATGGAATCATCCAAATGAGAAAACAAATCTGTGAATTTCGCAATATTATGGGGTTGTGCTTCTTGGCCACTTCTAGTTTTCAACTTTTTAAGGTACCTTTCTGGTTATCACTTCTTCGTAGAAGAAAGTACTTTACCATTACTGGCTTGTTAACCAAAAATTTCTATTTTTTTTGCTATTTTTTAGCACCAGCAGATAAACAGTAGAAACAGGTAGATCTACCCATGCTTTTCATTGGATACACTTAACACGCGCCCTGGAGGGGGGGGGGGGGGGGGCGAAATCCGCCCCCTCCGGTTTTTCGAGGATAGCGCAAAAACGGCGGCGCGCAAAGCCGCCGTTTTTTGCACACCTGTTCAGCAATGAACTTCCCATATTATGTAAAATTCTTGACCTCGGGTCTCAAACTCAAACTTGACCTCAAACTTGGGCCACCACTTGACCTTGACCTTAGGTCAAATTTCTCAGTTGACCTAACCCAGTCACCATGAATATGATTCTAAGCGCCTTGATGAGACAAAGACGATGGCGTACACACTATTACTTTATCTTTATTAGGTAAAAAGTTATTTGCGAAAAACAGTTTTGCACACAAAAAAAATCACATTTGATGACCTTAGGAGCCTAAACTATTGACCTGAGCTCAAATCTGAGGACATCTATGTCTATTGCATTTTGTCAAGGGCTTTCAATTGCTTTTTTCCGTTTGCTGCCAACTATCATAGTTCCCCAGATATTTGGGGGTGTTCGAAGCGAAGTCTTGAAAACTTGAAAATCTGACCCTTGATGTCTGAATCTGACCCTTACCTGTGGACGACCTGATAAAAACAATGAATGAAATACTTTCGAAAGAGCTCGTCTCGAGCTATCTAACGTCGTTTTCCGCTTGTCGCTACGTTGCGTTGCGTTGCGTGGATTTCGAGATCATAAGGGGGTGGGGCGAAATCCGCCCCCGCCCCCCTCCAGGGCGTGTAATTATCAGAGGCCCTCCAGGGCGCGTGTTAACAGCTTATTTTCTACACCATTTTAACTGAAAATTAGCACAATTATTTGTTTTGCAAACAAAATGTTCGGTCGGCTGGCGAACGGCTGCTCACATTTGGCCACAGCTGTGGACGACTGCGGCTGTAGTGCCACGGCTGTGGGGCGGGTAGGCCAAGGAAAAGTACAGCCGCGTAGAACTCTGTCCATAGCCCCCCCCCCCTGGCTGCGCCCCTGTATGCAATGCACGATACTATATCAATCAATGGCACCAGGGCAGTTGTCAGCTAAACGTCACATCTGCGGGCTAGGCCTCGTATCCCGCTCGTCTGGCACCCCCGGAGACACTGCTAGAGCTGAGAGTCGCGGCCCCCGGGGCCCCGTGTCCTTGTTTGGCCAGCTGATGGACCGGCAGCCGGGCGGCCGGCGGGGCAGACCACGAGTGCTGACTCGGCCCTCCGGCAATATTGATCTGAGCCCGTGTATAACGCCGTCGGATGGTGCATGGTGCTGTCGCTGTCGGATGGTGCATGGTGCTGTCGCCGTCGGATGGTGCTGGCACGGCGCCGGAACTGGCACAGCGCACACGGCCTGCACCGAGGGATGTACAATGCGGCAGCGGTGAGTACTGCTATCGTTACCGGCCGGTGGATATCCGCCGCAGACAGGATTAGCTGGCCGTTAGTCATTGTTGGGAAATGCCGACCGTTTGGTGGGAATATGTACAGTCGGGCTAATAAATATCTTCCCTTACCACCACGTGGCGCTACGGTCGCGATAGACACGAGGGGGGTTGTTTCCCCACCATAGGTTGGTACTCATTGTGGCTGCCTGTCAGATGCGTGATCTGTGAAGGGGGGAGAGGGAGGAAGTGCGGGGTGGTGCGGGAAGGGAATGTGCCGCGACCCAGGTGGTGGTCAGGGCTGTTTGGATTATTTCCGCCGCCCCCCCCTGAGATCTCGAAAACTACGCTACGTAGCGAGAAGCGGAAAAAGGCATTTGATAGCTTCATACATGTTCTATCGGAAGTATTTCAGTGTTCTTTTAGGTCAGGCCAAAATTGAGGTCACCAGAGGTCATCAAAGGTAAAATTTTCCCGTTTTTTTTCCTGTTTTAGGACATTGCTCCAGAAATTCCCATATATCTCAGAAACGATGCTAGTTAGAAACAAACGGAAAAAATAAACGCAGCCAGTGAAATTTGCAATCTCTAAGGTGTCTTCAGATTTGATCTCAGGTCAAATTTTGAGGCTACAGAGGTCAAAAAGAAAAAAAGTAGTTTTTTGCTAAATCGTGTTTTGCTATTATATTTTTCGTTAATAAAGATAATGGAAAACTGTTAACGCCATTGTGTTTATCTTGTCAAGGCGCTTCGAATGATATACATGGGGTGACCTTTAAGTCAACTTAACAATTCTGCCTCAGGTCAAGGTCAAGTGGTGACCCAAGTAGGGCATGTTGCATATGGGAAGACGTGTCACGACAAGACAAACACATTGCTGTCTGTTTTAATTCTCTATCTTCATTATGTCGGGAGTTATTGACAAAAAAAGTGATGGTGACCTCGCATGACCTCAAATGACCCAATAGGGGTCACTGAACAAAACTTATACTTGGATCATCAAGAATATCCTATAATAACATCATCCAGAAGTAATTGGACTAATCTCATGCATATTCTTGAAATAGGAAGCATTTGTATATTTCCCATTTACTTATTAAGGGGAGGTTACGAAATTTACCGGACCTTAAGTCACCGATATCAAAATTCCGAGATAAACGAATTGTAAGTACTTATGCCCTCATGACATCCTGCAAGTTTCAAACTGATCGGTGAAAAACTCTGGCTTTGGCACAACTGCAAACATTTTTGGAGGTGGGATCACTTGACCTGGTCTGGTGACCTGACCTGAGATGACCCGAGGACATTTTTTTCTTCTTCAAAGTGTGCGCAATTGATTTCCTAACAGATGTACCAAAACCCGGCGGCGCTGCGCGCCGCCGTTTTTTCGCTATCTTTGAAAAACCTGAGGGTGGGGTGGGGGGGGGGGGCGGAAATCAACCCCCCTGCAGTGCGCGGGTTAAGAGCCAGCGGAGATCCAATAGTGGAGACTGAATAACTGTGCCCCTCACGTCAGCCCAAACGGCTCAGTCAGTATCTGTATACCTGTCGACTTCTGGCGTATCATTAGCTTGGCCGTGGCTTCGAACCGCGCTGGCAACAGGTGCTTTTACGTATTCCTTTTGTAATTATAGCACGTGTCACGTTTGGTGCAGAATCCCGACATTTTAAATGCAAGCGCCCACGAATCCACCTGTTGATTCTACATGAGGAAAACAATGCAGTGCGCCTAAGACGCACTGATATGTTGGCGTCATGCTGCAGCCTGCTTCACGCTCTGCCAACACACCCGGGGCGAGATTATGTCCGTTAAGTTAGCGACGATATCTGCGACGACATTTGCAATACCTGCGACACTGGCGGATTCAGGGGGGGGGGGGGGAGGCATCAGGGGCAAATGCCCCCACATAAGGATACAAAATGGCGATCTCGGATTTTTGAAAGTTTTTTTACCCCCAAAAATGAGAAGAAAAAATGCCCTCAAAAGCTACATTTTAAAACATTAAAAAAAGACTGAAGATATGTTGAGGATCCTTATGTGGACAATACCCAAACCAAATTTAAAAGCAATATCTTGATTTTTACTGACTTATCGCTCCCTAAGTATGAGCAACTCATGACGGCGTATGTTGAAATTACGTTTTTTAGCTTTTAAAGACCAGATACAAACAAATAAATGCCAGCATTGTATATCGGACACAAAACTGGTCTAAACCCATGCATTTCTTATCTATATTTATCAATGTTAAACTATTTATTATTATTTATTTTATTATTTGACCTGACATTGACCTTATATGGTGTCAGATTGTGAAAATGACTGCTACTATCGAATTATACGTGTAAAATAACCCATACAACATGTGTCGCATGGCTTTCGTAGACCTGTGACCTTTTGTGACCTGACCTTGACCTTGACCTTTGCTTACAATTTCACTTTTGCTTATGCGGGATATGTATTATACCTTTGAGAGCACTTTGTGCGATAATAGTCGCAATCTAAGGCTTTGGATCAGAGTTCGCCATGGGCTGGGCTGGCCCTATGGGCCATGGGCTGGGCCTGGGCTGGGCCTGGGCCGGGCCTCAACTTTAAGGAAATCACTGGGCTCTGGATGGGCCTGGACCTGCCAATTTTGAAGTAATGCGCGCGTCGCACAAGCTCAGGTC
>JAXIVJ010005520.1:0-67500 GCA_036785665.1 Chirona hameri
ATGCTACTGACTGCTAGCCAGCGCGCTGGCTGTCCTAGTTACCGTCGGTGTTAGTGACTGAGGTTAGTTAGGCTGGTGACCAGCGCATTACACGCGACTCTCACCTTGAACAGCCCATTCTCCTCGAGACTGACACTGAGCCGTGTGTAGCTCTGTCGGAGGGTGTTCTCGGGTATGGAGCCGCCGCCGCCGCCGCCGCCGCCCGGATCGCCGCCGCCCACCCCGGCCGCCGCCGCCGCCGCCGCTGCCGCCGGGTCGTCCGGGAAATGAAGCAGTGCTGGCGTCGACTGACACTCCTCCTGGACGGACATGGCTGTACCGGCGACAGAGGGCCGAGAGTCAGATACACCCGGCCCACCAGACACAGGGCCGAGGGTCAGACCTGGCGTCGACTGACACTCCTCCTGGACGGACATGGCTGTACCGGCGACACAGGGCCGAGGGTCAGATACACCCGGCCCACCAGACACAGGGCCGAGGGTCAGACCTGGCGTCGACTGACACTCCTCCTGGACGGACATGGCTGTACCGGCGACACAGGGCCGAGGGTCAGATACACCCGGCCCACCAGA
Organism: Chirona hameri; assembly: GCA_036785665.1. NCBI lineage: Eukaryota > Metazoa > Arthropoda > Thecostraca > Balanomorpha > Balanidae > Chirona > Chirona hameri. Next base: position 573 of record JAXIVJ010005520.1, read on the forward strand.
CACAGGGCCGAGGGTCAGACCTGGCGTCGACTGACACTCCTCCTGGACGGACATGGCTGTACCGGCGACACAGGGCCGAGGGTCAGATACACCCGGCCCACCAGACACAGGGCCGAGGGTCAGACCTGGCGTCGACTGACACTCCTCCTGGACGGACATGGCTGTACCGGCGACAGAGGGCCGAGGGTCAGATACACCCGGCCCACCAGACACAGGTCCGAGGGTCAGATACACCCGGCCCACCAGACAGAGGGCCGAGGGTCAGACCTGGCGTCGACTGACACTCCTCCTGGACGGACATGGCTGTACCGGCGACACAGGGCCGAGGGTCAGACCTGGCGTCGACTGACACTCCTCCTGGACGGACATGGCTGTACCGGCGACAGAGGGCCGAGAGTCAGATACACCCGGCCCACCAGACACAAGGCCGAGGGTCAGACCTGGCGTCGACTGACACTCCTCCTGGACGGACATGGCTGTACCGGCGACACAGGGCCGAGGGTCAGACCTGGCGTCGACTGACACTCCTCCTGGACGGACACGGCTGTACCGGCGACACAGGGCCGAGGGTCAGATAATACACCCGGCCCACCAGACACAGGGCCGAGGGTCAGACCTGGCGTCGACTGACACTCCTCCTGGACGGACATGGCTGTACCGGCGACACAGGGCCGAGGGTCAGATACACCCGGCCCACCAGACACAGGGCCGAGGGTCAGACCTGGCGTCGACTGACACTCCTCCTGGACGGACATGGCTGTACCGGCGACACAGGGCCGAGGGTCAGATACACCCGGCCCACCAGACACAGGGCCGAGGGTCAGACCTGGCGTCGACTGACACTCCTCCTGGACGGACATGGCTGTACCGGCGACAGAGGGCCGAGGGTCAGACCTGGCGTAGACTGACACTCCTCCTGGACGGACATGGCTGTACCGGCGACAGAGGGCCGAGGGTCAGACCTGGCGTCGACTGACACTCCTCCTGGACGGACATGGCTGTACCGGCGACACAGGGCCGAGGGTCAGACCTGGCGTCGACTGACACTCCTCCTGGACGGACATGGCTGTACCGGCGACACAGGGCCGAGGGTCAGATAATACACCCGGCCCACCAGACACAGAGCCGAGGGTCAGACCTGGCGTCGACTGACACTCCTCCTGGACGGACATGGCTGTACCGGCGACACAGGGCCGAGGGTCAGACCTGGCGTCGACTGACACTCCTCCTGGACGGACATGGCTGTACCGGCGACACAGGGCCGAGGGTCAGACCTGGCGTCGACTGACACTCCTCCTGGACGGACATGGCTGTACCGGCGACACAGGGCCGAGGGTCAGACCTGGCGTCGACTGACACTCCTCCTGGACGGACATGGCTGTACCGGCGACACAGGGCCGAGGGTCAGATAATACACCCGGCCCACCAGACACAGAGCCGAGAGTCAGATACACCCGGCCCACCAGACACAGGGCCGAGGGTCAGACCTGGCGTCGACTGACACTCCTCCTGGACGGACATGGCTGTACCGGCGACACAGGGCCGAGGGTCAGACCTGGCGTCGACTGACACTCCTCCTGGACGGACATGGCTGTACCGGCGACACAGGGCCGAGGGTCAGACCTGGCGTCGACTGACACTCCTCCTGGACGGACATGGCTGCACCGGCGACACAGGGCCGAGGGTCAGATACACCCGGCCCACCAGACACAGGGCCGAGGGTCAGACCTGGCGTCGACTGACACTCCTCCTGGACGGACATGGCTGTACCGGCGACACAGGGCCGAGGGTCAGATAATACACCCGGCCCACCAGACACAGAGCCGAGAGTCAGATACACCCGGCCCACCAGACACAGGGCCGAGGGTCAGACCTGGCGTCGACTGACACTCCTCCTGGACGGACATGGCTGTACCGGCGACACAGAGCCGAGAGTCAGATACACCCGGCCCACCAGACACGGCTGTATCGGCGACACAGACCCGAAGGTCAGATACACCCGGCCCATCGGAACATAGCTGTATCGCCAACAGAAACACGAGGGTCAGATAAACCCGGCCCACCAGACATAGCTGTATCGGCGACACAGACCCGAAGGTCAGATACACCCGGCCCACCAGACATAGCTGTATCGGCGACACAGACCCGAAGGTCAGATACACCCGGCCCACCAGACATAGCTGTATCGGCGACACAGACCCGAAGGTCAGATACACCCGGCCCATCAGACATAGCTGTATCGGCGACACAGACCCGAAGGTCAGATGCACCCGGCCCACCAGACATAGCTGTATCGGCGACACAGACCCGAAGGTCAGATACACCCGGCCCACCAGACATAGCTGTATCGGCGACACAGACCCGAAGGTCAGATACACCCGGCCCATCAGACATAGCTGTATCGGCGACACAGACCCGAAGGTCAGATACACCCGGCCCACCAGACGGCCGCAGAGTTTGCATGATATTGTCAGCGCGGGGATGGGATATCCACGGAAGGAACGTTGCTAGCCGCCCAAAGACCATCTGTGGATGGAACACAGCACTGCCAACACCTACTGGGCTGACCAAAGAGGTGCGGTCAGACGCCTCCTTACGGTGGATATACACGGACATAGGAGACCCGACAGCTGAAATGACCTGATCGACGAACTGCGGACACCTCAACAACGACCGAGCATATGTGTATGAGCAATAACGATACTGTAGATCAACAGTGAAGCGACAAGAGAGCGAACAAACTGTCGACCAATCAACGGACGATACCATACGTGCAAAGCAGATAGTAGGCCCGCGAACGGACGGCAGGCAATGAGAAAGCGGCGTCCATTGGCGACATCGAGCTGTTAGTACAATCATGACAATATTGCAGAGAATGTTGCAGAAAACATCACAGCGCCTTACTGGCGCCGAGCAGATAACACTGCTCGCTGTCATTATTGGTAAACATGTTAGTAGTAACTAGTAACTAGTAGTATCGCATGCCCAAACTAGCCAACGACGCTCGACAACAACTGGATACAAAAATATACCAGCTTATGACGATGTTACTTATAGCCTAAGACTGACTACCAATCAGCGAAAATCACACAGCTTTCTAACGAGGATTGGACCAGACAGCTTGATCGGCACTTGAACACCATTATTATTTGGTTTGATTTGTACTACAAATACAAACACAAGCTAGCTATGTATCGAAGCCAGCAGCCAGAGACACCACCAGCGTGAGAGACGGCAGCAGCAGCAGCACAGGGGGATCTAGCCACTGCACATTCCACTCAGTCGGCGCGCTAGTCAGCAGGCATGCGCTGCATTATAACTAGCGACAGGCTACAGATACGATCCGATGCCGTTAGATGTGGGTAGACCAGTGTTACGGCGTCAGACACAGCCAGCACGAGCACAGGGCAGGGCAGGCACCGCCACCACACCTTCCAAGTTGAGCCGCACGCCCCAGTGGTCCATCTCCTGGGCAATCCACTGCCGCTGGGCGTCTAACGTACGCACGCCTGTCGAAAGGGCGACGACGCATCTCACCCCGCACACGGTACAGAGGGCGCTCACCCCGCACACGGTACAGAGGGCGCTCACCCCGCACAGAGGGCGCTCACACCGCACACGGTACAGAGGGCGCTCACCCCGCACACGGTACAGAGGGCGCTCACACCGCACACGGTACAGAGGGCGCTCACCCCGCACACGGTACAGAGGGCGCTCACCCCGCACACGGTACAGAGGGCGCTCACCCCGCACAGAGGGCGCTCACCCCGCACACGGTACAGAAGGCGCTCACCCCGCACACGGTACAGAGGGCGCTCACCCCGCACAGAGGGCGCTCACACCGCACACGGTACAGAGGGCGCTCACCCCGCACACGGTACAGAGGGCGCTCACACCGCACACGGTACAGAGGGCGCTCACCCCGCACAGAGGGCGCTCACCCCGCACACGGTACAGAGGGCGCTCACCCCGCACACGGTACAGAGGGCGCTCACCCCGCACAGAGGGCGCTCACCCCGCACACGGTACAGAGGGCGCTCACCCCGCACAGAGGGCGCTCACACGGCACAAGGTACAGAGGGTGCTCACCCCGCACACGGCTAGGGGTGCACTGGGTCGGAGAGACGGGTGGGGCTGGACTGAAGCCCGTCAAGCGGGCCGGTACAAAGCCCAGGCTACTGGCGGTCAGCGACGATAACCACGCTCCACCAGACAGACACAGAGAACGCACTACGTCCAGTCCCGGTCCTCACGTCTTGCGCATAAACACAAAACAGCTGCCAGACATCCACGTTTTCGTAGAACATTCACGAACTCTGATTTACCCGGTTTCGATTACCGAATTTATGCTTCCAAATCGTCACTTTGTATCCCGGGCGGTGTCCAGAAAAGATCTGCATCCACTGCATACCATGACATGACATTTATCAGTCTCACAGACCGCGTCCATCTCAAATACTCTGCCTGTCTCTCCACTCCCGTGACATGACGTCACACTCACGTGACATGACGTTACACTCACGAACATGACGTCACACTCACGTGATATGACGTTGTCGGGCGGGTAACGGAAGCTGAAGATCCAGTCCTCCTCCACCTTGAGGATACGGCCCGTGATGCGCGCGTAGTACTCGTAGTTGTCCCGACCGAACAGGTTACTCACGCCGAAGTTGTCGATCAGGAACTTCATGATTCGCATCGCCACCTGTCGGCGGTCGGCCAGTGGTTAGTTCGAGCCGTCGCCGCTAGAGGCGCTGTATCAGTACTGCCAGTGGCAGCGCCAGCATCAGCAGGACATTGATGAACGCTATAATCATCGAGATCAAATTACAACGCACGATACATAACTTTCAACTCGCGGCACATTCAAGAGATATGATCCAGCAAAGGATAACCTCCATCAATGTTTTAATCACTGTTTCCAGTTCTCGAACATGTATGACACAACCATCTAAACACAAGACCATACAAACGCCTCGGTCAGAATGCCCTCGCGCATTCGGGTCCGCACACAACACCGTCGTCTCTACTACACACTGCACATGCAGCGTGAGTGGGGTACGCCAACTCCGAGTCTCCATAGTAAGCGACCAACACGCATGCATTACACACGCAGGCACGCCAAGACACTCACGCCACCTGTACTCACGTTAACCTCCTCCTAGATACGGCGGGTGCCGGGCAGGGGAGAGCGAGCCAGGGTGAATACAGCGCCAGGGCGGAACGGGGGCAGCCGCGCTTACACTACCGAGCGCCGTCCAACGGTGGCACTAAGCGACACCGCGCCACCGAAGCGGATTGGGCGAATCTCAACAGACGCAGGCTCTGTCTACGCGGTTAGAAAATCACGTCGCTAGCTGGACGTCGCATCTACGCCGTATGCGCCTTTCAAACGACCGTGTGCACCGAAAGCGAAACATAACATAGAGAGGATGGCGCGTCTCCAGCGGCGCCGATTCCGTTGGGCCCTCTCGTGTACGGGAGCCACTGTGGTCACCAGAGATGCGGGCGGGCTGGTGGTTAGTACCGGCGACCCCATGCCTGCTTCTCATGACCCCCCCCCCCCCCTCCCTGACCCTCCCCGTCCCGCCCCGTCCCGCCCCGTCCCGCCCCGCCCCGTCCCGCCCCGTCCCGCCCCGTCCCGCCCCGTCCCGCTCCGTCCCGTACCGCACCTTGAACCGCTGGACATCCTCGTGCCGAGCCTCGCGGCCGTCGCTGACGCAGCTCTGGAAGAAGGACGGCGCCACGCTGACCCCCAGTGCCTCTGACGTCATGCCGGTGCGAGCGCGTTCGGCGTTGGTGGCGATTACGCGGAACGTGCCGAACAGCAGCACCAGCAGACGCTGAGAGTACACCGGCAGTGAGGTGATGAGTCTGCCAGGTCAGGGACGGGGTGTTAGTGACGGGGGAACAGCAGCACCAGCAGGCGCTGAGAGTACACCGGCAGTGAGGTGATGAGTCTGCCAGGTCAGGGATGGGACGGGGTGTTAGTGACGGGGGGACAGCAGCACCAGCAGGCGCTGAGAGTACACCGGCAGTGAGGTGATGAGTCTGCCAGGTCAGGGACGGGGTGTTAGTGACGGGGGAACAGCAGCACCAGCAGGCGCTGAGAGTACACCGGCAGTGAGGTGATGAGTCTGCCAGGTCAGGGACGGGGTGTTAGTGACGGGGGGACAGCAGCACCAGCAGACGCTGAGAGTACACCGGCAGTGAGGTGATGAGTCTGCCAGGTCAGGGACGGGGTGTTAGTGACGGGGGGACAGCAGCACCAGCAGGCGCTGAGAGTACACCGGCAGTGAGGTGATGAGTCTGCCAGGTCAGGGACAGGGTGTTAGTGACGGGGGACAGCAGCTCACCAGCAGGCGCTGAGAGTACACCGGCAGTGAGGTGATGAGTCTGCCAGGTCAGGGACGGGGTGTTAGTGACGGGGGGACAGCAGCTCACCAGCAGACGCTGAGAGTACACCGGCAGTGAGGTGATGAGTCTGCCAGGTCAGGGAAGGGAGACGGGGTGTTAGTGACGGGGGAACAGCAGCTCACCAGCAGGCGCTGAGAGTACACCGGCAGTGAGGTGATGAGTCTGCCAGGTCAGGGATGGGACGGGGTGTTAGTGACGGGGGGACAGCAGCTCACCAGCAGGCGCTGAGAGTACACCGGCAGTGAGGTGATGAGTCTGCCAGGTCAGGGACGGGGTGTTAGTGACGGGGGACAGCAGCTCACCAGCAGACGCTGAGAGTACACCGGCAGTGAGGTGATGAGTCTGCCAGGTCAGGGAAGGGAGACGGGGTGTTAGTGACGGGGGAACAGCAGCTCACCAGCAGGCGCTGAGTGTACACCGGCAGTGAGGTGATGAGTCTGCCAGGTCAGGGATGGGACGGGGTGTTAGTGACGGGGGGACAGCAGCTCACCAGCAGGCGCTGAGAGTACACCGGCAGTGAGGTGATGAGTCTGCCAGGTCAGGGACGGGAGACGGGGTGTTAGTGACGGGGGGCAGCAGCACCAGCAGGCGCTGAGAGTACACCGGCAGTGAGGTGATGAGTCTGCCAGGTCAGGTCAGGGACGGGGTGTTAGTGACGGGGGACAGCAGCACCAGCAGGCGCTGAGAGTACACCGGCAGTGAGGTGATGAGTCTGCCAGGTCAGGTCAGGGACGGGGTGTTAGTGACGGGGGGACAGCAGCTCACCAGCAGGCTCTGAGAGTACACCGGCAGTGAGGTGATGAGTCTGCCAGGTCAGGGACGGGGTGTTAGTGACGGGGGGGACAGCAGCTCACCAGCAGACGCTGAGAGTACACCGGCAGTGAGGTGATGAGTCTGCCAGGTCAGGGACGGGGTGTTAGTGACGGGGGGACAGCAGCACCAGCAGACGCTGAGAGTACACCGGCAGTGAGGTGATGAGTCTGCCAGGTCAGGGACGGGGTGTTAGTGACGGGGGGACAGCAGCACCAGCAGGCGCTGAGAGTACACCGGCAGTGAGGTGATGAGTCTGCCAGGTCAGGGACGGGGTGTTAGTGACGGGGGGACAGCAGCACCAGCAGGCGCTGAGAGTACACCGGCAGTGAGGTGATGAGTCTGCCAGGTCAGGGACGGGGTGTTAGTGACGGGGGGACAGCAGCTCACCAGCAGACGCTGAGAGTACACCGGCAGTGAGGTGATGAGTCTGCCAGGTCAGGGACGGGGTGTTAGTGACGGAGGGACAGCAGCTCACCAGCAGACGCTGAGAGTACACCGGCAGTGAGGTGATGAGTCTGCCAGGTCAGGGACGGGACAGCGGGACAATGGCGCTTGAACACAGCTGGAACAGCACTGGTGAGCTGCTACGTACACTCACTCAAGTAAACAGTGGATTTGTGTTGAGGACACGGATGTTGTGTTATTTTAGGATGGTCCCACGTAAGTGGTAGGAGGACAGTTGTCATAATGATCTGGTCGGTGGCCATGAGAACGGGAATGTTTACTGATGAAACCCTCGACTGCCAGACTAAAATTCCTCGCTGACTAACGATAACAATCGTCTCTCGTAAAACACGAAACAGACGCGTGACCACCCATTCATGATGACCAGCCCCGTCCCAATGTGGTAAGTTACCACTGTAAGCAGACTGGCAAGCCTCAGATCACATGCAGCGTCCCCTCTGAGTGGGTAATCCCACAGTGGAGCTATCGTCCTCCACACTTCACCAGCCCACACCTCCCTCCAGGAGCGTTTCCACACTTCACCAGCCCACACCTCCCTCCAGGAGCGTCTCCACACTTCACCAGCTCACACCTCCCTCCAGGAGCGTCTCCACACTTCACCAGCTCACACCTCCCTCCAGGAGCGTCTCCACACTTCACCAGCTCACACCTCCCTCCAGGAGCGTCTCCACACTTCACCAGCTCACACCTCCCTCCAGGAGCGTCTCCCGACTTCACCAGCCCACACCTCCCTCCAGGAGCGTCTCCGTCTTCTCCAGCCCACACCTCCCTCCAGGAGCGTCTCCCGACTTCACCAGCCCACACCTCCCTCCAGGAGCGTCTCCCGACTTCACCAGCCCACACCTCCCTCCAGGAGCGTCTCCCGACTTCACCAGCCCACACCTCCCTCCAGGAGCGTCTCCCGACTTCACCAGCCCACACCTCCCTCCAGGAGCGTCTCCACACTTCACCAGCCCACACCTCCCTCCAGGAGCGTCTCCACACTTCACCAGCCCACACCTCCCTCCAGGAGCGTCTCCCGACTTCACCAGCCCACACCTCCCTCCAGGAGCGTCTCCACACTTCACCGGCCCACACCTCCCTCCAGGAGCGTCTCCCGTCTTCACCAGCCCACACCTCCCTCCAGGAGCGTCTCCCGACTTCACCAGCCCACACCTCCATCCAGGAGCGTCTCAACACTTCACCAGCTCACACCTCCCTCCAGGAGCGTCTCCCGACTTCACCAGCCCACACCTCCCTCCAGGAGCGTCTCCACACTTCACCAGCCCACACCTCCCTCCAGGAGCGTCTCCACACTTCACCAGCTCACACCTCCCTCCAGGAGCGTCTCCCGACTTCACCAGCCCACACCTCCCTCCAGGAGCGTCTCCACACTTCACCAGCTCACACCTCCCTCCAGGAGCGTCTCCCGACTTCACCAGCCCACACCTCCCTCCAGGAGCGTCTCAACACTTCACCAGCCCACACCTCCCTCCAGGAGCGTCTCCGTCTTCTCCAGCCCACACCTCCCTCCAGGAGCGTCTCCCGACTTCACCAGCCCACACCTCCCTCCAGGAGCGTCTCAACACTTCACCAGCCCACACCTCCCTCCAGGAGCGTCTCCGTCTTCTCCAGCCCACACCTCCCTCCAGGAGCGTCTCCCGACTTCACCAGCCCACACCTCTCTCCAGGAGCGTCTCCCGACTTCACCAGCCCACACCTCCCTCCAGGAGCGTCTCCACACTTCACCAGCCCACACCTCCCTCCAGGAGCGTCTCCCGTCTTCACCAGCCCACACCTCCCTCCAGGATCGTCTCCCGACTTCACCAGCCCACACCTCCCTCCAGGAGCGTCTCCCGACTTCACCAGCCCACACCTCCCTCCAGGAGCGTCTCCACACTTCACCAGCCCACACCTCCCTCCAGGAGCGTCTCCCGTCTTCACCAGCCCACACCTCCCTCCAGGAGCGTCTCCACACTTCACCAGCCCACACCTCCCTCCAGGAGCGTCTCCCGTCTTCACCAGCCCACACCTCCCTCCAGGAGCGTCTCCCGACTTCACCAGCCCACACCTCCATCCAGGAGCGTCTCCACACTTCACCAGCTCACACCTCCCTCCAGGAGCGTCTCCCGACTTCACCAGCCCACACCTCCCTCCAGGAGCGTCTCCACACTTCACCAGCCCACACCTCCCTCCAGGAGCGTCTCCACACTTCACCAGCTCACACCTCCCTCCAGGAGCGTCTCCCGACTTCACCAGCCCACACCTCCCTCCAGGAGCGTCTCCACACTTCACCAGCTCACACCTCCCTCCAGGAGCGTCTCCCGACTTCACCAGCCCACACCTCCCTCCAGGAGCGTCTCAACACTTCACCAGCCCACACCTCCCTCCAGGAGCGTCTCCGTCTTCTCCAGCCCACACCTCCCTCCAGGAGCGTCTCCCGACTTCACCAGCCCACACCTCCCTCCAGGAGCGTCTCCACACTTCACCAGCCCACACCTCCCTCCAGGAGCGTCTCCCGTCTTCACCAGTCCACACCTCCCTCCAGGAGCGTCTCCCGACTTCACCAGCCCACACCTCCCTCCAGGAGCGTCTCCCGACTTCACCAGCCCAAACCTCCCTCCAGGAGCGTCTCCACACTTCACCAGCCCACACCTCCCTCCAGGAGCGTCTCCCGTCTTCACCAGCCCACACCTCCCTCCAGGAGCGTCCCCACACTTCACCAGCCCACACCTCCCACCAGGAGCGTCTCCCGTCTTCACCAGCCCACACCTCCCTCCAGGAGCGTCTCCCGACTTCACCAGCCCACACCTCCCTCCAGGAGCGTCTCCCGTCAGCCACAGGACGCTCTATCCCGCGCCACAGCTGGATACTGCCGCATAGGTGGGCACCGGTCCGTTACTCCGTTACTCCGTTACTAACGAAGTTACTTAGTATCGGATTCGTTACATTTTGTTTACAGTAACGGACCGAGTAACGGAAGTTACTTTTGTGGTCCGTTACTTCGTTACTTTTTAGTCCGTTACTCAGTTACTCCGTTAATCCGTTATTTCGTTAATCAGTTACTTTTGCCTATACTTGTTTCTCTTCACCCCCGGGTTTATTCGCACCAGCACAATCAATGACTTACACACGTAAACAAATCGAACGTTATATGGCGTAAGGGCTGCCAAATATCGTACCTGTTGGGCTGTTGCGTAAAGGGACACTGCCTATATCGGATGATATCGCAAAAACGGCTTAACACGCGCCCTGGAGGGCCTCTGATAATTACACGCCCTGGAGGGGGGGGGGGGGCGGATTTCGCCCCCCCCCTTATGATCTCAAAAACCACGCAACGTAGCGACAAGCGGGAAACGTTAGATAGCTCGAGAGAAGCTCTTTCGAAAGTATTTCGTTATTTTTTTTTCTTCAGGTCAATATTGAGGTCACCAGAGGTCATCAAGGGTCAGATTTTCAAGTTTTCAAGACTTCGGTTCGAACACCCCCAAATATCTCGGGAACTATGATAGTTATCAGCAAACGGAAAAAAGCAATCGAAAGTCATTGCAAAATGCAATCGACATAGGTGTCCTCAGATTTGAGCTCAGGTCAATAGTTTAGGGTCCAGAGGTCATCGAATGTCAAAAAGGTGATTTTGTTTTCAAAACTGTTTTCCCCAAATAACCTTTTACCTAATAAAGATAAAGCAATAATGTTTACGCCATCGCGTGTGTCTTGTCAAGGCGCTTCGAATCATATTCATGGTGACCGGGTTAGGTCAACTGAGAAATTTGACCTCAGGTCAAGGTCAAGTGGTGACCCAAGTTGGTCATGTTGCATATTGGGAGACGTGTCTCGACGAGACAAACATATTGGTACCGTTTTCTCTTCTCCATCTTCATTATGTCGATAGTTATTGATAAAACCGTGTTGGCGGTCACAAAATTGACCTGACCTTAGGTCACCGATATTAGAAATCCGAGATAAACAAATTGTTGGTATCTATGACCTTAGGAATTCGTGCAAGATTGAAACCGATCGGCGTAAAACTGTGGCTGTGGTACTACTGCAAACGTTTTGGAGTTGAGGTCATCACGTGACCTGGTCTGGTGACCTGACCTGAGATGACCTGAGGCCAATAATTTTACATAATGCGGGAAGTTCATTTCTAAACAGGTATACAAAAAACGGCGGCGCTGCGCGCCGCCGTTTTTACGCTATCCTCGAAAAACCGGAGGGGTGGGCGGATTTCGCCCCCTCCAGGGCGCGTGTTAAACAAGGCATAAGGACTACTTATGATTTGTAATCGTCCTCAAAGGCTTACCCAATCAGCGCAAATACAACCAAAAAAAATAATTTATTGCATTTTTTCAGAAGAATCTAAAAACTGTCTACACGATTTCTACGCACTACTACATATATGGATTATGGAAGCGTTTGCTCCAGTTAACTGCATCTGACCAACCGTCAGCTGACGCTATTGCAACAATTGGATGAGGCGGCAAAGCACTTATACATTGTGGTTACTGTTAACTACATGAAACGAATCTGGCGCATCTGGCGCACTTGAGTTGTTGCCAAAAAAACTCGGTCGGAATCCGAATCCCTTCGGAATTAATCTTATCCCTTCGGAATTAATCTCTACTTTTATCCAATTATTGGGCTTAAATCTGGCATAATAAGACATGAAATTTTTCTGACATTACAAATTTCGACAGAATGCTTAAGCCAAAAATATACCTATTTACAATTGTTGCACAACGCTGCAATTAATTGATTTTAGTGCGTAGTGGTGAGCGGATTCGTCAAGGTCATTGGCTGGAAGAAATCCGAACTTTGAACGATGATATTGGGCGACTGGGCGCGAATTTCGAAAAACGGACTTCATAGTGTTAATCAGATGCGATTGCTCTTTAACATATCAAATTTTACTTTAAAGAGACAGTGTCCCTTTAATGCGGCGCAATGACTGCGATAAAGGTAGCTGTCTCCCGATCCCGATGCCGCGAAACGTTGACAATGCTCGTCAGCTGATATAGGCCGCCAGCAAGCTGGCGGCACTAGTTTATGATAAAGGCGAGCTTCGAGTAACGAGAAGCGAGCCTCTGATAATTACACGCACTGGAAGGGGGGACCCCCCCCCCCCCCCATAAGAGCTACAATAACGAAATGTGTAGGGTAGTGAGGTTATGTAGGGAACTCTGTTTTGATAAATCTTCATGACCCTAGGTCAATATCTTCTAGGTCAAAGGGGTAAAATATGCAAAAAAATAAACCATTTTAGCACTTTGCTCCAGCAACTCCAAAATATCTCGAGAACTATGATAGCTAGAAACAAACGAAACAAACAATCGAAAGCTCTTGACTATGCAATCGCCGTGATGTCCTCAAATTTTAGCTCAGGTCAATAGTTTAGGCTCCAGAGATGATCTAAGGTCAAAAAGGCTATGTATGGCAAAACAGTTTTTTGCAAATAACTTTTTACCTAGTAAAGATAAGGCAATAATGCCATCGTGTTCGTCTCGCCAGTGCGCTTCGAAATATATTCATGTTGACCAGTTTAGGTCAACTTAGAAATTTGACCTCAGGTCAAGGTCAAGTGGTGACCCAAGATGGCCAATGGTCATGCTGCATATTGGGAGACGTGTCTCAACGCGAGACAAACACATTGGTACCGGTGTCACTTCTATATCTTCATTCTGTCGGAATTGATATCACTTCGTTTTACAAAAGTAACGGAGTAACGGAGTAACTGTAACTTCCGTTACATTTTTTGACGATGTAACGGAGTAACGAGTAACGAAGTTACATTTTGAAGTGACGGTGCCCACCTATGGATACTGTATAGTGAAGGATCACAGACAGGCACGGCTACACAACAACTGACCAGTCACCGGCCGTGACGGGTGGGAAAACACACCTCTGTCGGCCTCTGCCTCTGTCTGTACCGCCGCTGGGCCCCGTGAGACCTGCTTACTGACATACACATCACAGCAACACAGAGCGGACCCAGCGACCCGGACTGGGCTGTCAGCCGGCACGTGGCAGACTCAGACCGCTCTCCTCTGTATCCCTGCAGCCAGGGATGAAGAACGAAACACTCCCTTAGCTGCCACCGGCCGCCCTGCATCGCTGCATGCCCCGCCCAGCCCCGTCCTGCCGTGTCCTGCCCTGCCCTGCCCTATCCTGTCCTGTCCTGCCCTGCCCTGTCCTGCCGTGCCCCGTCCTGCCGTGCCCTGTACTGCCGTGTCCTGTCCTGCCGTGCCCCGTCCTGCCGTGCCCTGTACTGCCGTGCCCCGTCCTGCCGTGCCCTGTCCTGCCGTGCCGTCCTGCTGTGCCCTGTCCTGCCGTGCCCCGTTCTGCCGTGCCCTGTCCTGCCGTGCCCCGTCCTGCCGTGCCCCGTCCTGCCGTGCCCTATCCTGCCCTGTCCTGCCGTGCCCTGTATTGCCCTGCTCTGTCCGATCCCAGCCGACCCGTGTCGTGCCCTGTCCTGCCGTGCCCTGTCTTGCCCTGTTCTGTCCGATCCCAGCCGACCTGTGTCGTGCCGAGCCAAGCCGAGTCGGGTCGGCAGGCGGCGGTACAATCGGCGTCCGGTCCGGGTTGGAGCAGCCCAGAGCCTCACACGCCACCCCCCTGCCGTATAACACTGCGTTTGTCTGCATTCTGCAGCGCGGAACAACACTGCCGTTGCGTCACACCCATCCCCCTGTCGATCAGATGTCCGCAGATCAGAGGCATCACCGGGCCGGCCTGCACTCACAGGGATTTACCACTGGCAGCACCTGACACCTAACGCAACAGCCTCAGCACGGCGGTTGCTACCACTGAGTAGTGAGCACCTCTGCAAATGAGTAGTGAGGCAGTACTGCCGGAGGAGGACGGCAGAGTCTCGGTCCGAGTGCTGAGACAGGACAGCCTCAGCCGGTACCACAAGGCCTAGTGAGGCAGTACTGACAGGACAGGAGACAGGACACCGCCTCGGTACGTAAAACCCAGCCATGCGAGGCAGAACCACATGACGGAAGATAGCCCAGTCTTGGTCTGGCGAGACATCACAATATATCCTCGGTCTGGTGAGGCAGTACTACAAGACAGAAGCCAGGTGAGCCTCAGTCCTCAGTCCATCTCACTAGCCCTGGTGAGATATGGTGTCACACACCAGAGGACGGGACAGTCTCGGTTCGTACCGGTGGATGTCGTCGCGCTGCTGTTCAGAGTCCTCCAGTTCTATCGTCTGAAACAGCTGCTGCTCGTTCTCCGGGCCGAATATGCCGTCAGGAATCTTCCGCAGGAACTTCTTCAGCACCGACGCGATCGTGTATATACTGCAATATGAGAGAATATGTGATACAGGGGGCAAAATGTAGCTGCTCTTCAGAAGTATGGCCCAAGCAAACAACACACAAACACAACACCAGTTATTTTGGCGATAGCTGAATCTTGTCTAGATACGAAATAGGGGAAACATTCTAGTTACTACTTTTAAAGCCATAGACTCGGTGTTTGGATCGACTTCAAGCTAGGCGTTACTAGCACGGTAAACCTTGAGATTACCGGACGGAGAAATTCAAAAGTCAAAGTGCAGACGGAAAAGAAGCATACATCAAATAGGCCGTGTTCAGCCCCTCCCAAAAAGTTACAACAAAATAGAAACGCGTCCTTTGGTACGTCAGCAGCATCTGAGCGCACCTAAAATTGTCTAGGTTGACGAGCCGGCCGTTTTGTAGGAAATGGACCAGTTTCTTCATGTTGCCCTGGTGTCCGGGCGCCCGGAACACATCCTTCCGATAGGGCGCCTCCTTGTTCAACTTCAGAATCAGAACCTGCCGAAACACCACAAGGTACAGTCAGCATACACCAATCAATCTTACATCAATTAGTAAGTACTAACACACAACTCAGTAACGTTAAACATCTGCTCACATCAATCGAAATCTACCAATACAAGAGGATAACATAAAGAACCAGTCGATAAAATGCAACACAAATACAAATTCACCGCGAGTTGGAATAGACAGCAATGAGTACCGAGTAGTTCTGGCAGCATAGCGCAATACGAAATAACTTATATAACATTATCATTTAACACCAAATATGTAACATTCACAGGCATTTCAACCGCGTTGCACTGATATTGCGTCAATGTAGCCTCAGGGACAGCGCCACTGTGGGAAGGCCGTATTTCATCACACCACACCACACCGACCCCCATATTCAGATTAGATCGCTCAGTGCCGCACACATCCGGGGTTGGGTTTATCCGTTTGGCTGCGTCGCCGGTTCAGCCCCGCACCGTCCCCGATACGGCAGACCCGCGGCCCCCCTCCCGTGCGTGGCCCGTGACACACTCACCAGCAGCGGACCGGGGATGTCGTTCTTGCATACTTGGTCCAGCGGCAGGCCGAACTTCACCCTGCAACACGAACACAGCCTCAGGTCAGAGTCCGGCTGAGGGTGGAGACGACACACACCAACACCGGAACCGGACGCTGCCGGGTCGGCGCAGCTGCGGGCGACCTCGGCCCCACAGCCGCTCGGCACACGCCCGCAGCTCAGGCCAGGACGCAGCGCACAGTGGTGGCGGGTCGGAGCCGCCCCACGCTGCTGAAGTTCAAAACCTGCACAATGTGACCGCCAGGCATACCAGGGTACAGAAACACCAAGCTGAATCCCTCCAGCAAGCCCACAGTGCATGACGCCTATGGTCTCGGCCCCCGATAATGTTGCCCAGTCAGTATACCAGTCAAGTTCAACACCAACCCCACCTCTCAGTCGTCTGGCACAGACCGCACTCCTGGCCCGCCTGGGAACACGACTGTGCTCCAGTACGGGAAAACGGGCCTGAATCATCACTGTCACCATTCCAAGATAACGTGGGCGAAACAGAAATGTCACCGCCGTTGCAGCCGGGCAACCTCCTCAGAGAAGGGCGATAGTTCACAATGAAGCTGGACAGCTCAGCAACCAGGGTGACTCATGCGAGACAAGATAGGCTTACGGCCCAAGTACTGACAACATTTTATCATATAAACTAAACGTTCAATATATGTAGATGGTACGCATTTCGTATTTTCAATCATCGGCTTTGAATCACCTTGTACCGTTGCAGTTCCAACTTTCGCGTCCGGGACCCAGATACAGTCTTGAATGGCTTCCGACAAACGTGTTGGGTGAATTGGGGAGAGGGTGGTTTTTGCTGCTGAATCTGGACGCTACCTTGACGACAGCCGCTCAGTGCTCGGAAACCAACTGCCTGGTTACAGCTATAGGGACCAGCCAAGTTGGCAGACTTATCAAACCATTCGGGTGAAGTTCGACGGAAGGCAGCGCGAGGCGAGGTGAGCGGCGTCGAACATGTTTTTACCGGGGCGAGCCAGACACGATGACTGAGATTGTATCTGAGGCTGCCCAGCCCGGCCCGGTCCAACCTGGCTGACCTCGCACCCCGGTCAACCAAGGCCCGGGCCGGATGAGCAGCTTGCTATACGAATTGGCTCGTCGTTTTAGCTGTTATCGACAAGTGCCCGAAACAGCGTCGTCCTGTATGAACCGTCACTGGGTGGGACGGTGTATTGCGCCGCTGGGCATGGACACTTGAACAGGTCAGCCGTCAGCGGGACGCCGATCGCGGCCTGTTCACCGCCGGCGGGACGCCGATCGCGGCCTGTTCACCGCCGGCGGGACGCCGATCGCGGCCTAGCATGAGTGCCGTTCAACGCCACTGTTTGCTCCTGGGTCATTCATTCCATGTCAAATCGCACAAGAAATTCCCCGACCCCTTTCGATTTCAATACAATTTGGGGCACGTGTAGTACCCAATGAACTATCATGATGCACACACTTTTAGCTTCATTCGACCTCTGAGGTCAGAGTTACGGGTCATCTTAGGTCGCACGGTTTTGCCGACATTGTATCATTCAAAAGTGCATATATTGGAGAGAAAACAAAATGTCCTAGGAAGGTGCGGTTGCCACCAGAGCACAGAGATATGATCGGACTATGTATTGCACCCGATGAACTTTCATGACCTAAAAGTCAACAATTCAAGTTTGTCTTATGTTTCCCTGCCCCAAAATGCACCAAAATTTAACACGAGAGTGGTTACATCATCGTCTCAAAGCATGTACATGTTGTAACAAAGCATGTAAGCATGTTTTGTACATGCTTTGAGACGATGATGTAACCACTCTCGTGTTAAATTTTGGTGCATTTTGGGACAGGGAAACATAAGACAAACTTGAATTGTTGACTTTTAGGTCATGAAAGTCAAAGCATTTAGGTCATGAAAGAATTGATTGATTGAATGGCGGACACTTTACAAACTTTTAAGATATGGGTATTTTAGTATAACTATGTCGCGCCGGTTGCACATGTCCTGTGGCTATCTTTATGAATTGATTATCTCTCAACAAGGATTACAAATACATGTTCCCCCATTACACCTGGTAACAAAATAGGTACACAAGTTACCAGTGGTGCCCACAACGTAACTGCACAGTTTCAAGACGACATGCCCTGACTTGACGTCATCTGACGCGCCGCGGGCGGCGCGACGCCGGCGTGACATTGTTATACTAAAATACCCATATCTTAAAAAGTGCGTTTAAGTGTCCGTCATTCTTTTGCACATACTTTGAGACGATGATGTAACCACGCTCGTGTTAAATTTTGGTGGATTTCGGGGCAGGCAAACACAGTAATAACTCGGAAATTTTTACTTTGACCTAGTCAGGTCAAAAGTTATATGAAGGTCATGTGAAATCATGGAGGTATATAGCAATGGACATTCATTTTCCTATCCATTGGCGGCAACCGCAACTTCATAGAAAACAATTTCGCCAATATATGCACTTTTGAATGATACAATGTCGGCAAAACCGTGCGACCTAAGATGACCCGTAACTCTGACCTCAGAGGTCGAATGAAGCTAAAAGTTTGTGCATGATGATCGTTCATTGGGTACTACATGTGCCCCAAATTTCATCGAAATCGAAAGGGATCGGGTTCAAAACTACCCATTCTTGTGCGATCTGACGTGGAATCTCCTGCGAGGAATATCCTGCCCCGAGTACCGTTCGGTGTCATGTTCTTCCCCGAGCTGCAGACCCCGGTGTGGGCTACGGACAGCGCGAACAGACCCTGTGCGAACTGAACAGGGCCTGTTCAGTGTTCAGTACCGCCGTCTGCCCGATGCCTCGGACCCGGGTTGCTGCCGCCGCCTGTCTAGTGCTTCATACCCCGCCCCTGGTCCCTGCCGCCGTCTGACCCGTGCTTCAGACCCCGGTCCGGTGCGGGCGGCGGGCCAGACGGCGCCGGACCAGTGCCGGCGCTGATCTCACACTGTAGTGTTTATGTCCGGCTCAGGCCCGGGCCGACCACGCGCCGCCACGGTCGCCGGGACCGCCGGGGGGCCTCTCCTCTCCTCCCCCGACCCGGTCACGGCCGTCTGGCCGTCGGGGTCCAGTGACCGCCCGGCAGGCAGGCCACGCCCGGCACCAAGAGCCGGCCACCGTCTCTCAGTTGACACGGACGCCACTCACTATCTACACTGCCACCCTATCGCGGCATCTTACTGATGCCGCACAGCGACAGGAAACACTGCATGACGCTGATCTGCAACCGGCTTAAACCACCGGCAAGGCACCGTTTCCCACGGACATGCGCCGCGTCACGGCCCGGAAACTCATCACGCCGTCACACCTGTCCGCACCGGTGACATGACGTGACGTGTGACGTGACGCGAGCCAGGCCTAACGGGGCTCCGCTCACGACTGCGCAGCCGCCACTACTACGCCGTACCGTAACTATCTCGTAAACACGGCGAGCTGGCCGGAGCTTCCACGGCTCCCACGGGGTAAAAACAGGGTAGGCCGTGTCCTGGAGCCTGGAGGTTGTCGTAGCCAGCTGCAGCGGGCACAGTGTTGCGCGGGTCACAGGCAGCTCCGATAACAGTTCGTTAGACCAAACGACGCTCGTGACCTCGGAGCCTTTTTGTCGCCGATTGGCTGAATGAGTGGGTCGGTCGGCCTGCAGCAGGCTGGGGGAGGGGGAGGGGTGGGCGGCGAGGGTGAGGCGTCCGAGCATCCTCACGGGGTGTCGGTGCCGCCCGCTGGGGAGGGGGAGGGGTGGGTAACGAGGGTGAGGCGGGGTGGCACAGAGGGTCCGAGCATCCTCCACGGAGTGTCGGTGCCGCCCGCTGGCGTTGACCAGCAGCCACGACCGAGTTTCGCCTCACCACATTATAGGCATAATACGTTACTAATGACGGACAGCATTACTCAATTCATGAGCACTCGAAAGATCTGCCATACGCAGATGGAATGACTGAGAACTAGATCCCTTCATGGGACACATTTTCAGCCCCATCCCGCTCCAGCCCATTCAGCCAGACCCAAACCCGTTCCAATCCAAATCCAAATCCGAATTCATAATTAATGGGGGAATTCATAATTGATTGCCACCCGTTTCAGCATATTTCACTTTCTGTGGTGCTAAACAATGATATGGTCTGTCCCAAACCCATTACATTTCCAAAAATGACCCCATCCCACCCATTTCCATCCCGTTCCATGGGTTCCATGGGTTCCATGGGTTCCATGGGTTCCATGGGGATTCCCATTCCATGAAGGGCTCTACTGAGAACCATGAGGTCTTCTCCAAAAGCCATGGGCACTTGGTGAAAGCTGTCACTTTCCACCAAAAATATTCCACTTCAAATTGTAAAGCAAATATGCTAAATACGAATAACAACGTTGGAAGCTCCAGACCCCAATGTCATAAAACGCCCCCAGGCTAGCCAAAATATCCCACCATTCACCCACGACTTATTCAGTAATAGGGACAAACCTATTGACGGTTAGTGTTTATAAGAGAAGACAAAGACGCCTGCTGATCTGCTGAGCACTGCTGATCAACGTCGTGTGGCAGCGACCTCCTCATCCCCTCCTCATCCTCCCCTCCAGCGACCTCCTCGACCCACACCGTCGAGCCGGCGGCGGCGGCGGCGGAGGAAGGTGCGGGCCCCTCCCCTCCACATCCCCTCGTACCGGGGGAGGGGGAGGGGGAGGGGGGGGGGGGGAACGGCCGGCTACCGGCCGGTGCCGATAGCGACCGCTCTCCCGCTGCCCGCTATCGCTGTCCGCTATCGCTGTCCGCTATCGCTGTGACCGCTAATCGGGCCGGTAGTGGGCGTTCTGTCCACACCGAGGCCAAGGGTTGGGTCGAGCACTGTGTGTGCATAGCTGTGCAATGTGCACCGCGGCCGCCGATTGCAACGAGAGAGCACACAGGCAGGAAAAATCCGCAGACTGGTATCTGGGATAACAGAGGGATATGGTAGCTTTGCATGGTTTATGGGTTCATAAAGCAAGGTGCACATAGATGTAAGAACAAAGGTGCAAGGTACGATGCATGTTCGTCCCTACAGCCTATTGTTATAAGATTAGTCCGAGACGTCTGTGTATGTAACTTTGAGATTATAACCACATGTGAATTCAGAGGGTTTTTACTTACGCGTCACTGCACATTTTTTTGGGTCAAATTCCTCCGCAGAAGTAGGGTTCCAGTTCAAGGTCGAGGTGCGAGTGTTTGGGTTTCGGAAATAAATAAAAATGCAAGCAATGCTAGCAACGGTGTGCAGCGCGCAGACGGCGAGACAGCAGCCAGGACAGGGCGATAGAGCCTAGCCTCTCACGTGCGCCGTCTAGAGCAGTTCCCACGGCTTCTTGTACCTGTGCCAGGCACTGCATGGCACAGCCACTCGGGCAGCGCTCCAAGCTCCCAGCATTCTGCAGGAGCAATGCCGAGTATACTGGACACAAGACAGTACTGCACCATACCGGACCCACAGGCTGGTGGTGATATCACCGATACCATCAACCACCGATCCTCCTCCCTGGCACCACACGGCACACGGTCTTTATTTGCGACCCCTTCTGCATCACCGACTGACCGCTCCCCATCAGAGGATGACGTCAGATGTCCCTCTGACATCAGACGGATGACGTCAGACTCCATCTGACGTCAGACGCCCTACCAGAGCAGCCGCTCCGGTCTGCACCCCTCCGTTCCTTGCCACAAGTCGGGCCGTTCGGCGTGAGATAGGCGCTCAGCTGCTGACTCAGAGCAACAGTGCTTATCTGCCGTCTCTCGTGACTGCGCGGCATAACGGCGTGATATAGGCGCTCAGCTGCTGACTCAGAGCAGCAGTGCTTATCTGCCGTCTCTCGTGACTGCGCGGCATAACGGCGTGAGATAGGCGCTCAGCTGCTGACTCAGAGCAGCAGTGCTTATCTGCCGTCTCGTGCCTGCGCGGCATAACGGCGTGAGATAGGCGCTCAGCTGCTGACTCAGAGCAGCAGTGCTTATCTGCCGTCTCTCGTGACTGCGCGGCATAACGGCGTGAGGTAGGCGCTCAGCTGCTGACTCAGAGCAGCAGTGCTTATCTGCCGTCTCTCGTGACTGCGCGGCATAACGGCGTGAGATAGGCGCTCAGCTGCTGACTCAGAGCAGCAGTGCTTATCTGCCGTCTCTCGTGACTGCGCGGCATAACGGCGTGAGATAGGCGCTCAGCTGCTGACTCAGAGCAGCAGTGCTTATCTGCCGTCTCTCGTGACTGCGCGGCATAACGGCGTGAGATGGGCGCTCAGCTGCTGACTCAGAGCAGCAGTGCTTATCTGCCGTCTCTCGTGACTGCGCGGCATAACGGCGTGAGATAGGCGCTCAGCTGCTGACTCAGAGCAGCAGTGCTTATCTGCCGTCTCTCGTGACTGCGCGGCGTAACGGCGTGAGATGGGCGCTCAGCTGCTGACTCAGAGCAGCAGTGCTTATCTGCCGTCTCTCGTGACTGCGCGGCATAACGGCGTGAGATGGGCGCTCAGCTGCTGACTCAGAGCAGCAGTGCTTATCTGCCGTCTCTCGTGACTGCGCGGCATAACGGCGTGAGATGGGCGCTCAGCTGCTGACTCAGAGCAGCAGTGCTTATCTGCCGTCTCTCGTGACTGCGCGGCATAACGGCGTGAGATAGGCGCTCAGCTGCTGACTCAGAGCAGCAGTGCTTATCTGCCGTCTCTCGTGACTGCGCGGCATAACGGCGTAAGATGGGCGCTCAGCTGCTGACTCAGAGCAGCAGTGCTTATCTGCCGTCTCTCGTGACTGCGCGGCATAACGGCGTGAGACAGGCGCTCAGCTGCTGACTCAGAGCAGCAGTGCTTATCTGCCGTCTCTCGTGACTGCGCGGCGTAACGGCGTGAGATGGGCGCTCAGCTGCTGACTCAGAGCAGCAGTGCTTATCTGCCGTCTCTCGTGACTGCGCGGCGTAACGGCGTGAGATGGGCGCTCAGCTGCTGACTCAGAGCAGCAGTGCTTATCTGCCGTCTCTCGTGACTGCGCGGCATAACGGCGTGAGATGGGCGCTCAGCTGCTGACTCAGAGCAGCAGTGCTTATCTGCCGTCTCTCGTGACTGCGCGGCGTAACGCGTCACCCAACCGACTGCACAGAGAGGCCGGATGAGGAAGTTCCTCTCTCTCTCTCTCTCCACTCTGCGAGGTCAAACCACAAACGCCACGCAGAAATACACGATAAGACGCGTTCTGGACTCCGGGCGCGGGCGCGGGCGGGGGCGGCTCTCGACTGAGCAAGAAACCAGCTCGTGAGCAAGGTCGGGGCGCCAGCCACACCCAGCCAGCTCGGACAAGCCACTGCAAATACCGGACATTCACTAGCGGACAACTGAAGGAGAGGAGTTTACTAGGGAGACTGTCAAGCTGGGTGGTCAGGAATTGGGTATTGCATATCTTGTTCTCGTTACTAGTTCGAGTTATCGATACTGCGTCACGCCGGTCACGTCACGCGTCACACGTCACACGTCAAACGTCACGCGTCACGCGTCACGCCGGTCACGTCATGGCCTGTTGCTCTCAGCGGACATAAGCTGCAAATACGGCAAACATTTTACGTCAGCTAGCGAGAAACTTAATACCAGGGTAGTCGGGAATCAGGCGTCATATACGAGTAGCTCGCTCGAGTTCTCCACATAGTGTCGCACTAGTCACCGACATGATCTGTTGTTCTCTACCAGTCCAGGGAGCCCCGGTGCCGCGCAGATCAGTACCTGGCGATGACGTAGCGGCAGCGGCGGTGTCCGCCGGCGGCGTCACTCTGGCAGGCCACACACAGCGACCCCATGGCCGGCCAGGAGAGACCGGGACCGGGACCGAGCCGAGCCCGAGCCGAGCCCGAGCAGAACACGAGGCGAGCCCGAGGCGAGTCCGAGGCGAACCTCCGCAGCACCACGCCTGTCTCGGGCCGCTCCTCCAGTCACGGAGAAGTGCTCGGCTGAAACCTCCCAGTTCGCCGCCGAGACGCCTGTCTCGGGCCGCTCCAGTCACGGAGAAGTGCTCGGGTGAACCTCCCAGTTCGCCGCCGAGACGCCTGTCTCGGGCCGCTCCAGTCACGGAGAAGTGCTCGGGTGAACCTCCCAGTTCGCCGCCGAGCCGACGCACGCAGTCTCACCAGGCGGTAATAGTCAGTCGGAGGATGCACAGTGCCGGAGGCAGGGCTGCAGCTCAGCGGACACTCAGCACCAGAGCAGGGTCAGATCAGCGGACACTCAGCACCAGAGCAGGGTCAGCTCAGCGGACACTCAGCACCAGAGCAGGGTCAGATCAGCGGACACTCAGCACCAGAGCAGGGCTGCAGCTCAGCGCACCAGGTTAGCACAGCCCGCCGCGCCGCACGGGGGGCCGACACGCGTGCTACTGGCCACCGCGGCACCGACCGACCGACCGCCGCGCCGCCTCGGGTCGTATCAGTCAACAAGTGCTGCGCGCCGATACGCCGGCGGTATGCGAAGGACGCGGGGCGACCGCGCTGAGACCGACGGCGGCCGAACACGGCGCCCCCGCCCCCGCCTACCGTCCGACGAGCCGTGTTTTCACGCAGAGCCTGTATGGGTCACATGGCCGGGAGCGCGAAGGACACAGCCACGGAGCTATTTGGTGGATGCGCCGGCCTTGGTGAGGCTTCTTACCGCTGGAGCCAGACGGGTCCGAGCTGCTGCAGACCGGAGGCACGCGACGTCGCAACGCTCTTATCGGAACACGAGTAGCTGGTTAAATTATAAACAACGCAGGGTTGCTGGCAGGAGCCGACAGCAATGATTGCTGCCACTGGTTTTAACCAGTTTGAGTCCGCTAACAAATTCAATTATTAAAGGAAATAGTTCACCTTCAACATGAGATTTTGAACTGAAATAGCAGTTTTGTAGCCCGTGTTGAGAAATCCTTATCTGCAACTTTTCTTGGCTGAAAAGACTCTCCAGCATAAGATATTTGACTTTTTGGCGAAGGAATACGGCGCATATATGATATACCGTACCGTCTGAGAGTGCCAGCACTGCATGGAGCATGCGCAGACCAATAACGCACACCATCACATTAATAATTTACGACCTTCTGTCCTGAATTGGCGCGATGTAGGACCATTTTTGAAAAGAAAAAAAGAAACTGTATTAAAAAATATAATAAAATCGTGTTCTGAAGAGAAAAAATCCGAAGGTGAACTATTTCCTTTACGGTAGCGAAAATGGAAGAATGTGGAAACATCACCAGCAACTGGCAAGGATTTGTAGTAATGCCACTATGTGAAAATAATGTTCAACCAACATTGTAACTTGCCAATACAAATCCGCTGCTGAAGCATGAGATAGTTTTCACCAATCACTTCGTTTCTGTCAAGCGTGTTTTCTGTTGCCTAACGCTAGCAGGAAAGACAGACGGAAACCAATGGCTTGCCACACTTCAATGCTGGTTGATCAATGGTGTGCAAGGTGTTTTCAAAACAGACTGGTTAAGACCCTGAAGGCTTAATTTGCATCATAGTGAGACATCTCCATTATTTTAAAATTTAGGAAAGCTGAAATAGCAGGCAAGGTCATTGACAATGGTCACGTCCTATACGATTTAAGTATGGCTATCACTGTCTTACAAAAACAAAACTAGCTTTAATTATAATCAATATTCTGCACTTCTTGCCCGTTCAAAGCCGATCAAACTGATATGAAGAAGAAAAAACGGCTGAAATGTCAGCCCGGAAACAGCGATGTGCCGGAAATCCTATAAAGCATATCAAATATATAGACGTGGCGTGTCTAGAACATCTATAGTACTATTTGATAAGAGTCTGTCTGTCTGTCTATCCAGTGTTATGAGAAGAAAAAAAACGTTTTTGGGTGGAAAATGACACCTAGGTGAATTATTTTTCACCTCACTGGAAATGGCAAAAGTCGCGTTTTAACCTCGCGAAAATTCAATGAGTGGCTTATGCCCATGCAGCTAGACTATTATCATCTCAGAACTAAAAGATGAATTCAATCTCATTCAAATTCCTGGCTTTTCAGCGAAAATGTAGTTACCAGTAACACAAAGTACGCAATATTGCGGGAAATGTTCACAGTATTCTGGTATCTGGCTCATGAAATAATGTTTTTAGGCCTGATGGTATACGTGTCATAATTTAGTAGCCTCGTAAAAAGTAAGGCGAAAACGAGGTCGATTGACACCCTGTTGGATCTTAATTTCAATGACTGAAATTAATAAACGGCAAAGGAAACTAATGTCAATAAATAAAGCAATCATTTGTGTACATTTTCGGAAAGTTTCGTGCATTTTCATCCATTCGTTTGAATGTCATGCCAAATTATGTTAACCCTTGTATTTTTTTTTCTCACTATTTTCGCGCTGCCTTTTTCAGACTGTGTTGTTGGTATTTTTTCATTTTTTTTCCCAAACGCAAAGACAATACAGCCGTTGATATCTAAAATAATACAAAATCATCTACTGGTTATGGAAGAATACTTTTCTTCTGTGAAAATGAGTAAACTTCTCAAAAAGACATTAAAGTTTACTGCCACTTTTGACATGATGTGATGGTCAAAAGGACGAGTGTCCATTGGACACCCTGCAAATATCTGAGCACTAATTGAGAAGAAAAAACATGTTACAAAATATATTAGTTGTTTTCGACTGAATTGATGAATTGTCTTATCAAAAACCTAGTTTTGTATCATTCCATGGTATTTCAGTGTCAAAATTGTCGAATAAGTCCTTAAAATGTCGAATAAAACCTTAGGTCATCGATATCAAAATTCCGAGATATACGAATTGTAAATACTTATGCCCTCATGACACACTGTAAGTTGCAAACTGATCGGTGAGAAACTCTGGCTTTGGCACAACAGCAAACGTTTTTGGAGGTGGGGTCATTTGACCTGGTCTGGTAACCTGACCTGAGATGACTCGAGGTAAAAAAAGTGTGCGCAATGGATGTCCTAACAGGTGTACCAAAACACAGCGGCGCTGCGCGCCGCCGTTTTTTCGCTATCTGAGAAAAACATGAGGGGGCGGAAATCATCCCCCCGCAGTGCGCGGGTTAACATCAGACTTGTCATGCTATCAAATCAGAATGTAAACAATACTGAGGCACTGAAGCACAGTGAGTCAGTATCACCTGCATTCTGATTTCTGATAGCATGTAAAATCCAAGGTTAGGACATATACCTTACCTTCCTTACCTTATTGTCATCAGGATATATGGCCTGTCGGAGTCAGGACCCGTTCTCGCCGAGCTCAATGATTGAAGCCTATCTCAATCTGAGTCAGGAAGAAAGTACCAGTTGGCCTCCCAGTGTTGATCAAGTCTGTTTTTGAAGACGTTGAGACATGTCCGAAGATTGGCAGACCCTATCTCAATATAATTTCAAAATATTTGATATTAATTAATTAATAGTATTTGTAACAATTTAAAGAATTACCTTCAGACAAGAAAATAAAGGTAATATTTTAATTGTATGTTCTTTCGACTTTCCGTTACTGTGCTAAACATGTCTTTTTGTTTCATCTGTATGGTGCTTTAAGAATGGTCAACTGGTTACATTTTTAAATGCTTATACTGTTTGTCATTGTTCAAAATATTCATATCAATGTTATGACTATTGGATTGTTGTAATTTAGTTTTGCAACCACAAATTTGAAGTTACATAATTTATGTTATATTACAATTTACAAGCAATAAATAATGTTTCAGAGATTTTCATATTGGAAGTGAAATCTGTGGTAGAATTTTGTATGGATTGTTATTGAAGCAGAAGGGTCCAATTCATTTTGATTGAACAATACCCTGCACTACATTGTAATGCACTGCATGTTATGAGTACTGATCATAAGTTAGATGGAAATTGTATTGATGTTGAGATGGATACATTTATTGATTAATAACTATTATAAATCAAGAGGAAATACATTTTTGATCAATGACGAGGCAATGCGAGGACATTAGGAAACATATATTGTTTATGGTTGGGTGGAGTGTGCAAATTGAGTGTCCTCCAAAATATAATTATTTAGTAGTGTCATCTCGTTCATTTGAAGAAAATCATAGGATATTCTTTAATATGGGTAGGACAATGTAGTATTTTATGCATTGGATCTTCAACACTTGTGGATATTATATATGAAGTATAGGTTATAGTTCATATTTATATTGGAAATTTCATTTGTCGATTAAAAAAACAAACTTGCCAAAAATAAAATGACTCATAAAAAAATCCATTCGACCTCGTTTTCACCTCATGAACAAAGCTGAAACTACCTCGGAGACACCCTGCCGAATATCGAATTCAGAACAATGTGTCTATCTGTCTGTCTATCTGTCTGTTTATCCGGCACCGCTCAGTTTATTCAGTTTACAAGTCCCAGTTAATTCACGTGCTGAATTGGTGCGGATACCTCCATCCCGGAGATGCCAGCTAGCCTATGCATAGGGCATACAGTGCTAACCCGCCCGCTCCGCTGGACGATTAGCTGGCATCTCCGGGAAGGAGGTATCCACACCAATTCAGCACGTCAATTAACTGGACTGGAACTGGAACTGAATAGGACATAATTACCTATTACCCCTCAAGGGATCACCGCCCCACCAACTTCGGTGCGTCGGTGACTTATCCCATCTCCCACATATGTCCTATGCATAGGCTAGCTGGCATCTCCGGGATGGAGGTATCCGCACCAATTCAGCACGTGAATTAACTGGGACTTTTAAACTGAATAAACTGAGCGGTGCCGGATAGACAGACAGATAGACAGACAGACAGATAGACAGATATACAGACATACAGACATATAGACAGACAGATAGACAGACAGATAGACAGACAGATAGACAGACGGACAGACAGACGCTCATCAAATAGTAATATAGATGTGGGAAATGGGATAAGTCACCGACACACCGGAGTTGGTGGGGCGGTGATCCCTTGACGGGTAATAGGTAATTATGTCCTATGCAGTTCCAGTCCAGTTAATTAACGTGCTGAATTGGTGCAGATACCTCCATCTCGGAGATGCCAGCTAATCGTCCAGCGGAGCGGGCGGGTTAGCACTAGCGTTTACTATCGAAAGTTTGCGAAAGTTGGATACATCAGTGTCGAGCGGTACACTATCCTCTACGCCGTCGAACCCAGACATGAGCCATGTGTCAAGTTCACGTAACAAACCCACTGAAAATGTATCATGCTCCTCGTATCCGCGTTATGATCCACCTTCACAGCACAGACGTCTCATCTTACCCAACATACCACCACCACAGCCAGTTGCGAGCGATCGCGGCCGGTCGGCCGGTCTGGGGTGGGGTGGGGCGGGGCGGCCGCCGCCCACCGCCAGCCAGCCGCCCACAGTGAAAGTGACGCCGCAGCAACAACACCACGGACGCATCAGCCGCCGCCTCCGCCCTGGTGTACACAGACGGCCGGCTTACATCACGGGTGGGCAGCACGAGGCCTAGCCAGCTGTTGTGACAGCTTCTACTCGGCCGACGGAGCCTCGCCTGGCAGAGGAAACTCGCTGGTCTCCGAGGCGAGAGCTCAACCATCCGGTCACACTTGTGTCCCGGAGCGGTGCCGGCCCGCCTGGAGCTTAAATCTGCCATCACAGACGGGTTTGTCGCAGAGCGACGCCGCTGATCGACGGACAATCACATTCTTCTGCAGAAACCGGCCGCAAACGACATGTAACAAGAGGATTTTATCGTCGAAAGTGCACGACGACCTCTAAACGTGAAGACGGTGGATATTATCACAGACAAACGTCTGAGCCTGATGCTGCATAATCTGAAGAATTGTACATGTTCCTCGCGACCCCGCACGCGAAAAGTATGGTGTGAGCTCTAAGAATAGGCGAACATGTGTTCCTCCACACAGACGCACTCACAAAGCCGGGAGTTAACCTTGCATTCAACCATTTACATTTTCTTTGCGTTGCGCTATTGCTGGAAAGTGACGTCCCAGCGCTGAACAAAATGCTGTGAACCGCGATTTTTTTTTGCGCACCAGCGGATTTTGAGTACCATGAGTGGAGTAGTACAATTAACACCTGAACGACGGTAGTTTTCAACCTTGTCGACCATTGACAACTTCATAGTTTCAACCGGATACTGGATTGCCTTGTCTGGACAAAGTGCAGTTGTGTTAGCAACGCAGTGGGTGTCGCTGTTCGAATATCAACTCAGTCGGCAGTTGTTTGCAAGTTATCAAATGGTACCTGTTCGTGAGAATTGTTCATAGATTTCCGGAGGACCATCGGCGGCGATAGACTTGAAACGCTCGATGAAGAGTGAATGATTCTATAGCGATAAAGATGCGAAAGAAGACAATAGAACGTTGAGTGGCGGCGTCGAACGTTTCGCCGCACACTCCGTGGTCGTCGGCGATAACGTCGAAGTCGCGTCGGCGGAGCCTGGTGGTCGACTGCCCGCGTGTCGCGGCGACGTCCCGGCCCTCGTGCGCGAAATCGCACGTGGTCGCAGGAAACGGGACATCGGACACGTACGTGGGCGTAAGAGACGAAATATCATATACGTGGTGCCATATAATGGCGACGGAGAGCATCCAGCGGCGGGGGGCGGGGGGCGGCAGACGCGCGTTTGATCGCTAACGGTACCTGCAATTTGCAAACCTTCTTGCAACAATTTAATGGCAGTCCTTCGAGTTCTCCTCATTTTCCACATGCCTGAGGCTGAGCCTTGATCAAAACTACTGACGACACACATATTTTAAAGCATGTAGCTATGTGACTTGAATCGTAGGAGCCAGCTCCATTTACTTAATTCATGCATGTGTACATTGTTCACAATCTGACCACGGCTGCCCTTGGTTTCATCATTGGCCATTTCCACCATCCTACCGACGGCAGACTAACCACAACACTATTGCAGTCTATAATTTACCTACTATGGCGATACAACTTGCATAATATGGGCATGGGTTACCTACCTCACCTATGGCAGATAGGCCGGATCTCTCAGAAATGTTATGACGGACAACATTTTTGGCTTGCCGTAATCAATTTTAGTCCAAAGCGCCGTGACTGAAAGAAGCACACTTTAATCTATGTTTACTGAATCGACCAGCAAAAGCTCTATCGACTGCTCAGCGTAGCTTCGACTCAGCAGCTTGTCAGTGTCGATTCCCTGTTTGGCTTATTCTTGGAAGCAACCACATAACGTGTACAACTAGCACGCCAAATTGGAACGCTACTCTCATACGTTAACCCTATTCCCTGCGAATTACGTTAACCTGCGGGGGGGGGGGGCAGATTCTGCCCCCCCCCCCCTCAGAGATATCGAGAACCGCTCGGTCGATTTCGATGGGGAAAGCGCCATTCGATGCGTCATGACAAGATCTCTCTTTTTGGACCCCGCAATTTTTGTTTTGTTTAAAAATGGGGGGCCAGGGGGCAAAAATCTGATTTTTGGTGTTTTTTGAAAGGTCATTGCAGCCATGTGGCTCGACCGATTCTCATGCCCCAAACGTTTTTGAGCTTCAAATGTACTGGTCTTTAATATATTAAGACAACAAAAAAATACAAAATCATACGCGTATTCAGGGAATGTAAAATGGGGGGGGGGGATTTTCTGAAGGAAAAATGTGCTGTTCGTGATTGTTTGGGACGTCATGAACGTCACATGTGGGCATTATATGCTGTAATTTGTTAAATTTGATATATTGCGCATAGGCGGATCCAGGAAAAAAGCATGGGGGGGGGGGCACCATGCGCGTAACGCTTTTATCATCTTACTAATTTGAAGTTGGACCTAATTTGAGGGTGGGTATCGCCTCCCATGTTTTATCCTGCGTGCGCCTCGGCCCCAGAAATATGTACAATCCCAGTATCTATGATGCATATTGCATTGGAATTGTTTCTGACGCATATATTGCACTGCAAACCACGAAGGAAGTATGCGCCGCAAAACCGTATTCGCAACACCCTCCCCAAAACAGGAGCTTGGAACCGCCTCTGCTGGACCGATTTTTTCTCTCTCCCCAAATTTTGACACAACACGCGTCATTCAATTCTGGGAAAAGTCACAAAGTTTCAGGACGCTAGGCCTAACGGTTTAGAAGCGGCAAGTGAAAAACTATCGGGGGGGGGGGGCAGAATCTGCCCCCGCAGGGAATAGGGTTAAACAGTGGTAGGCTACAAATACTGCGCACATGGTGTGACCTGGGCCGGAGCGGAAAGCCAGCCGCTAGATTTCGTCAGATCCACATGCCATCTTAGAGCAGCATTATGTGCAACCCTCGTGAAAGTTACCGTAAAATGTAACATGGCTGAACTCCTGTCACATCCAGTGACAACTGACAGGGTAGCAACCAGGTTTGGTAGCAGCGTCAACTCCAGGCATAGGATTCGACAGATCTGCTGGGACCACGACACGCACGTATGTCAGTCGAGCTAGTCGAACATACTGTCCCGAGTCAGTTCGAGTCAGACAGAACCATCTCCGACACTGACGCAAGGTGTCTCTCTGGCTCAGCCTGCAGTAACACGGGACCATGAGCAGTGAGACAGGCGGCCAGCGCAGCACGCCTCCCGTGCCCAGGCCCGGCCAGGCCCGGCCGGCGCCCAGCCGGCGCCCAGCCGGCGTTCCTACTGCGTGGCGAAACGGCGCTGCGTTCCCACCGCGGCGGCGTAAACCGCCCCGCAAACGCCAGCAGGCAGCCAGCAGCAGGCCAGCAGGCCCGCCAGCAGGCCCGCCAGCAGAACCCACCGCAGAACAGACAGACACACAGACGGACAGACAGCGGCAGTGAGGCCGATAGAGAGCAGCAGAAATGAACCAGCAGCTCGGTCCAGGCCCGGCTGTCGGTCCCCCTCACCGGCTCGGCCACTAGCGCCCGACGACACACAACTCAGGTAGAGGTGGACGCAGCGGACCAAGGTTTGGGTCACTGCTCCCATGCGGTGAATCGCGCCAGATGGCCGGAAAAGACGCAGCGACGCCACGGAAAAGGAAGGACCGATTAGTTCGATTCGTGTGATAGTAATACTTTTGATACGCTATCAGTTCAAATCACGCTCAGTGCTTAAGTGGGCTACGCAAAGATAGGTACTACGCATCAGAGCGGGGTAAAAGAGCTATCAATGAGGTCTTCATTTAGCGTCAAAAGTGATGCAAAATTTCCTCCTCATGTATGAATGGCTCGCTTTTCCGTTGTATTGATAACCGTGTGACTAGAATTATCGCTTCTTCGGATTAAGTCCAAAAATACGGTCTTCACAAATACAACGATGAGAACCATGAGTCGAGACTAACAATCTCAATGAAGCCCAGTTCATTAGTTAAAACAACACGGCGTAAACCTGCACGGCATCGGTCCCGATCCAGCTGCCTAGCGAGCCGGCACCCACGAACCGCCGCCTGTTGTGGCTGGCTACCGCACTGTGTTTGTGACTTGTGTGCACGCGGAGGTGAGAGCGGGGCCGATTCTCCACAGTCCAGATATGGACAAGACAATGTGATCAGCCACCCTGACGCAATGCCTGCGGCTGTACATCGGTGCGCCGTACCACTAACAGGCGGTCGGCGCGTCATGGCACGTCCTCACAAACTGACGAGCCTAGGACAAACAAAAAATCCCCAGATCTGCTGCAGCAATGCAACGCAGCGTGATGCAACGGAAATAAATCATCATCTCTGCGGGGCTGGGGAGGACACGAGCGGCGCAGCGGCGCAGCGGCGCAGCGGCGCAGCGGCGCAGCGGCGCAGCGGCGCAGCGGCGCAGCGGCGCAGCTTGGCGAGGCAGGCGGTTTACCGCTCCCCGGCTGCGGTGCGTGACCGCCAGTGAAAGGCGCGCATTGTGAGAAGTCTGCGCAAACCGCAGATTACACACGTCATGTAGTGGCGTCATGGCGTAACAACACCGGAGGTTGGCTCTCAAGACACAGTGGGCCTGTTCCCGTGGCGCCTCTAACCTCCTCAAAGTTGCTCCAACTTGCAACTGTCCTATCCGACGATACTACACAGCCAGTTGGAAGTTGGAGCAACTTGGAGGAGGTTAGAGAGGTTAGAGGAGGTTAGAGGCACCACTGGAACAGGCCCAATGTGTCTGCAAATATGGAATTCATGTGTGGACGAAACTAAAGTTCTTTGACCGAGAATGTGAGGAACCATAAGGAATGGGAGATACCCAATATTGTGCCCATTGCTTTACAGCCACAGCTCTTCCAAGGTTGTCGGATTCTCTGAGAGATTTGCCTGGGACTAGCCATGCCGCACAGCGGTGGATGGTGGATTAGCGAGACCGAGGTCAGGGCCGGCGACCTGCAGCCGTGTACTACAGAGGAAACCCCACCGAACTCCGACCAGCATACACATCAACGGCACATCGAGATATCTCTGTCGCGGTTCATCGTATGCCACGTCAGAGCATGTCTCACTGACGTCTGGCTGTATCTCGTAACAGGCACCTCCGACTTCCTTCCGTCCTTCCACCGACTTCCTCCCGTCCTTCCACCGACTTCCTCCCGTCCTTCTACCACGTCCACCGCTGTGTTACGCGCTCTACCAACGCCACCCTCCGACGCGCAGACCACCGGCCCCTGGCGAGCGATGAAGGAGGGCCCACCGATCCCTGGTGAGCGATGTAGGAGGGCCCACCGGTCCCTGGCGAGCGATGTAGGAGGGCCCACCGGTCCCTGGCGAGCGATGTAGGAGGGCCCACCGGTCCCTGGCGAGCGATGTAGGAGGGCCCAACGATCCCTGGCGAGTGATGTAGGAGGGCCCACCGGTCCCTGGCGAGCGATGTAGGAGGGCCCACCGGTCCCTGGCGAGCGATGTAGGAGGGCCCACCGGTCCCTGGCGAGCGATGTAGGAGGGCCCACCGATCCCTGGCGAGCGATGAAGGAGGGCCCACCGATCCCTGGCGAGCGATGAGGGAGGGCCCAACGATCCCTGGCGAGCGATGAAGGAGGGCCCACCGATCCCTGGCGAGCGATGAAGGAGGGCCCAACGATCCCTGGCGAGCGATGAAGGAGGGCCCACCGATCCCTGGCGAGCGATGAAGGAGGGCCCAACGATCCCTGGCGAGCGATGAAGGAGGGCCCACCGATCCCTGGCGAGCGATGAAGGAGGGCCCACCGATCCCCGGCGAGCGATGTAGGAGGGCCCAACGATCCCTGGCGAACGATGTGGGAGGGCCCAACGATCCCTGGCGAACGATGTAGGAGGGCCCACCGATCCCTGGCGAGCGATGTAGGAGGGCCCAACGATCCCTGGCGAGCGATGTAGGAGGGCCCAACGATCCCTGGCGAGCGATGTAGGAGGGCCCACCGATCCCTGGCGAGCGATGTAGGAGGGCCCAACGATCCCTGGCGAGCGATGTAGGAGGGCCCACCGATCCCTGGCGAGTGATGTAGGAGGGCTACCGATCCCTGGCGAGCGATGTAGGAGGGCCCAACGATCCCTGGCGAGCGATGTAGGAGGGCTCACCGATCCCTGGCGAGCGATGTAGGAGGGCCCAACGATCCCTGGCGAGTGATGTAGGAGGGCCCACCGATCCCTGGCGAGCGATGTAGGAGGGCCCAACGATCCCTGGCGAGCGATGTAGGAAGGCCCACCGGTCCCTGGCGAGCGATGTAGGAGGGCCCACCGATCCCTGGCGAGCGATGTAGGAGGGCTCACCGATCCCTGGCGAGCGATGTAGGAGGGCCCACCGGTCCCTGGCGAGCGATGTAGGAGGGCCCACCGGTCCCTGGTGAGCGATGTAGGAGGGCCCACCGGTCCCTGGCGAGCGATGTAGGAGGGCCCACCGATCCCTGGCGAGCGATGAAGGAGGGCCCACCGATCCCTGGCGAGCGATGTAGGAGGGCCCAACGATGCCTGGCGAGCGATGTAGGAGGGCCCACCGGTCCCTGGCGAGTGATGTAGGAGGACCCACCGATCCCTGGCGAGTGATGTAGGAGGGCCCACCGGTCCCTGGCGAGTGATGTAGGAGGGCCCACCTGTCCCTGGCGAGTGATGTAGGAGGGCCCAACGATCCCTGGCGAGCGATGTAGGAGGGCCCACCGGTCCCTGGCGAGCGATGTAGGAGGGCCCACCGATCCCTGGCGAGTGATGTAGGAGGGCCCAACGATCCCTGGCGAGCGATGTAGGAGGGCCCACCGATCCCTGGCGAGCGATGTAGGAGGGCCCAACGATCCCTGGCGAGCGATGTAGGAGGGCCCAACGATCCCTGGCGAGCGATGTAGGAGGGCTCACCGATCCCTGGCGAGCGATGTAGGAGGGCCCACCGGTCCCTGGCGAGCGATGAAGGAGGGCCCACCGATCCCTGGCGAGCGATGAAGGAGGGACATGGGGCACCTCTCCCAGCCTATGCCGGTACAACTTGTTTCCGCAACCCGAATGTGTGAGTGTTGCGAATTATAGATAGAAACCGCAGGTGCGAAGTGCTGCCAAGATTCACAGCAGCGTGCCTCAGGCTAGGCCAGTACCGAGTAGTTGACTGACTTTCAAGTCTGCCTTGCTTGGCCACTCTCCCAAACACTACACAAATCGTGTCAACGTTGCAACCACGTCTATTTCAATGTTCTCTTGGGAAATGGCTCATCCCGTCGGCGTTCGTGTCAAATAAATAATCAAATCAAATAAGTGGGTACCCTCGAATGTTGCCATGCTTAACATCAATCAGAAGACGTAAACAATAAGCACGCTTGGATGTTTACATGTTTAACGTCAATCACAGCCCGTGAACAAAGGATATATGAACCCCGACTCCCTGACTCTGACTATGACTCATGTATCCGATATCAAACGATTCCACCCAGCTACTGTCTGGCGTATCCTCACGGCGCCCTGCCGCGGCGCGTCCGCCCGCCGGGTCTGTGTGACGTCCCCTGCCGGAAGTGGCCGGTTCCGGGCGGCAGCGGCGCGGCGGAACAGACGCGCCGCGCGGCAGGGTAACGGGGCCGGCAGCGCGCCCGGCGGCTCCGCAGCGGGCCAGCCACGGCAGCGGCGCTCCGCTCGACAAACAGTTATGATAGACGTGCGGCCGTGTTTTACTGGAGCGCGCCAGCACAGCGGTAATCGCTTCCGGAGCATACATTTGTATGGAGAAACAGAGGCCGGCCTAGTTAAAGGAGGGTTCACAGCTGCTGGTGTGGTAGCGCAGGCGATGTGGTGAAGGAGAACATGGCATAGCCGATGCTGAACAAATAGTTGGAGGGTTATTACCAGCACGTGTTTCTTCCAGCATCGCATTTCTTACGAATAGGACTGCAAAGTTGCAACTGTAAAACAAAAACGGCATGGGCACAATCCGGAATACATTGAAAGCAGTCCGCCATCACTCGACCACTTTCACACCATGGAACTTTGGGTCGCAACTCGAGTGAATCCCCGCCAAGTGCCAAGCAAGTGGACAGATACGGACAAATTAAATATGTCAAGCTGTTTTGCACAAATATATCCATACTAGTACAAATATCAACACCCAATTTATACCCATAATTACGCTTATCCTTGATGTGACCTTCGCATGTTTGTCGCATTCACGAATTCACTCCAACCTGCTGCACCGCTGCACGCGCTGTTGCTATATCTCGCCTACGACCACCCACACGCGACGCATCCTTGCAACAAGAGAGCGACTCACTTTTCCAGTCGGCGCGGGTAGGGCACGGCCGGCTGTCCGCAGGACGTCACCACCGTTCCGAATGTCGCAGCTCGCCTATGCATCCTCTCAGTCCAGGACGTCATCCCACATGTCAACTGTCAACAGACACTGGCCTGTCACATTTTCTCAGTCCAGGACGTCATCCCACATGTCAACTGTCAACAGACACTGGCCTGTCACATTTGCTCAGTCCAGCACATCAGCACACATGTCAGCTGTCAACAGATACTGATCTGTTGCAATCCCCCAGGCCATGATAGCATATACATTATACATGTCAGCTGTAAACAAAACACTAGCCTGCCACATTCTCTCAGTTCAGGATGCTATTGTAGTCTGTATCTCTTGGCATTTCTGAATGTATTGGTTTTGGGATACAAAATGTGAATATGTATACCTTGGCATCTGTTGAACACAACTCTGGTAAGCAGAGACCTTAATAATAAAGGCAACACCATACAACACAATATACTTCCATTTCAAATGTTTAAAAACTATAGCAAATGCCAACCTTTCTTCCCTTGATGAATGTGGCAGCCAGTGTCCTTGCACTGGGACAATTTGGTGGGAAGAAGTGCAGTGCACAATTTATAATAATTGGCATCCCCTTTCCCTACTTTGATGAGAATTGTACACTCTTCAGTAAATGTTCCACCAGACAAAGTGAAAAATAGATGTGCCCTTACTCTATCTCAGTTGATACCCAGTAGCCATTAGTCTCCTCCACTATTCATAGTGTTGAGCATATCATAGTCATACTCAGTTACAGCATATCATAGTGTTGAGCATATCATACTCAGTCACAAATTTGGTGATGTTGTACTGTCAAGTGGTGTTTCAACTTGACAATATATGCACTAAGTTTTCAATGTTTATTTTTCCACTCAGAATGCTCTTTTTAGTAGAATTGTCCCCTCTACATCATAACTTAAAACCAATCCTAGCTCTCTGAACACAGCTTTGGCCCTGTTCCCGTGGTGCCACTAACCTCCTCCAAGTTGCTCCAACTTGCAACTGTCATATCCTATTGCACAGACAGTTGCAAGTTGGAGCAATTTGGAGGAGGTTAGAGGCGCCACAAGAACAGGCCTTATGTCAGTCTAGCTGCAGTCTAGCTGCAGTCTAGCTGCATGCCCATCATGAAGTCCTGCCTCATGAAGCTCAATACATCACTTGAAGTAGCTAAATTATTTAAATTAACTTTTCACTCTGTTTATTTCACTTAATTGCATGCATTCATCCACTGTTTCATGTTGCAATAATCATTCATCAATCTAACTTCAGTCAAGATGAAATTCACATCACTAAAACTAGTGTCAAGTACAAGAAGCAGACTTGGGACCAGGTAAATCACTTGACAATGGACATCTTATCCCCACCATGCTGTTGAAGCACTGGATCTTGATGAGGATCATAATTTGTTGCTACCCACAATTCAGCCAAGGCCTGAGATGCAAGTTAGATACCCACATACCATTCCTATCACCTATGCCATGGACTTTTGGAACATTTTTATCAGTCACAAATGAAAAGCAGTTGAATAAGGGAACATGTTAGTTTAGTCCAGCAGCTACATGTCTGCTGAACATGATGGGCTACTGAATAAGCCCAAGCTTAACCCGCGCACTGCAGGGGGTTGATTTCCGCCCCCCCCCCCCCAGGTTTTTCAAAGATAGCGAAAAAACGGCGGCGCGCAGCGCCGCCGGGTTTTTGCACACCTGTCAGGACATCAATTGCGCACACTTTGCAAAAAAAAAAATAACCTACCTCGGGTCATCTCAGGTCAGGTCAAGTGACCCAACCTCCAAAAATGTTTGCAGTTGTGCCAAAGCCAGAATTTTTGCACCGATCAGTTTGAAACTTACAGGATGTCATGAAGGCATAAGTACTTACAATTCGTATATCTCAGAATTTTGATATCGGTGACCTAAGGTCAGGTCAATTTCGTAACCTCCCCATAATAAGTCAATGGGGAAATATACAAATGCTAAGGATATGCATGATATTAGTCCAATTACTTCTGGATCATGTTATTATAGGATATTCTTGATGATCCAAGTATAAGTTTTGTTCAGTGACCCCTATTGGGTCATTTGAGGTCATGCGAGGTCACCATCCTTTTTTTGTCAATAACTCCCGACCTAATGAAGATAGAGAAGTAAAACAGACATCAATGTGTTTGTCTCGTCGAGACACGTCTTCCCATATGCAACATTCCCTACTTGGGTCAACACTTGACCTTGACCTGAGGTCAAATTCGTAAGTTAACTTAACAAGGTCATCATGTACATCATTCAAAGCACCTTGAAAAGATAATCACAATGGCGTAAACAGTTTTACGTTATCTTTATTACATAAAAAGTTAATAGCGAAAAACGATGTAGCAAAACAAAATCATTTTTTTCCCTTTTTTGACCTCTGGAGCCTCAAATGTTGACCTGAGATCAAATTTGAGGACACCTTAGCCATTTCAAATTTCACTGGCTGGCGTTCACTTTTTTCCGTTTGTTTCTAACTAGCATAGTTTCTGAGATATATGGTAATTTCTGGAGTGATGTCCTAAAACAGGAAAAAACTGAAAAAAATTACCTTTGATGACCTCTGGTGACCTCAATTTTGACCTGACCTAAAACAATACTGAAATACTTTCGATAGAACATATATCAAACTATTAAATGCTGTTTTTCGCTTCTCGCTACGTAGCGTAATTTTCGAGATCTCAGGGGGAGGCGGAAATCACCCCCCCCCTCTGCAGTTAGTGTTCGGCGCAAAGCCCCTGCAGTGTGCGAGTTACCAGTGGTGAAAGTGTTTAAAAACATTGATACTCACTGTTTTTGGGTCAATTGCTCATTGTGAATGGCACAAATAAAAATAACTCAAATAAATAAAAATGAAAAAATAAATGCTACCCATCTGTAATCTGCCTCATAAGTCAAACAGGATGCATGGAATGCAGGGTTAGGTTATTATGTTGATTCAATCTGTGACAAGTCACAAGACTGGACATATTAATGGTACAAGAACATCAGTTGCAGACAAGACACAGTAGGGAACTACTATAAAAATGTAAGAGTGCTCCAAAAAGAGTGTTAGTGACGTCAGAGCCTGCCATAGACATGCATGTAAATGATCTAAAATTAGGGTGCCTTTATGAACACTTTTTACAAAAACCACTTGCAATAAATTGTAGCAAAATGTCAGAAAACAAGCAAGCCATGTAGGATACAAAAATGATCAATGATCATGTTTTTCCCTGTGCAAGTCTTAAACAAATCCAGATGCATGTTGAAAATGTGTTTGGAATTGCAAACTTCCAAAAAGTGATGGGAACATTCATGCATGCTTGGCCCAATCTGCTCTAATTATTGAGTATGCATGCTGTCCAGCACTCTAATTTTGGATTATCAGCTCTATTTATTGAGCGTTTCAGCACCAGACAACGCCAGGTAATCCAAAAATAGAGTAAGGATCTAGACTGTTTCCTGCCAGTGACATATTCATAAATTTAATGTGACCCATATTTAAGCAAAGTTCAAAGTTTTTTCTTGACATACATGCCCTCTACATCTATGGGTCTGCAAGTGGTCGCAGTGCTATGCAATAGCTGTTTAAAAAATACAATTTTTCATGACAGCCTACAATGCATCAAAAATATAAAATGAGCGCTCTTTGTTTTAGCATTTCCCTACTGTCTCCAACTGATATGGTGAAAATCACAGAAAAATTCAGTTACATTCATCCAAATTGCAAATACACATTCTGAACTTCATTAAACACAGCTATAATGTTTATTAAAATACCACAAAGCAGACATACCTGAATCCAAGGCCGAATTTGTGACTAGTATTCATCAGCCTACTCAGCAACTTCCAGCCCGATCTTGCCGTTCTTCAGTTATTAGACCAGAACAGGGGAAACAAAACTCAACTAAGCGAGATTAGCGACAGGAAACGTCTCCACCATCTCTATAATTCGCAAATAAACGCTATATCGCCCATGAGCACGCTTTTAAGCTAAGCCAGCCCCTCCCAGCATCGGGCCCAGAAAATCGATAGCACTCTTTCATCCGGCAGCAGCTGCGCCGCCCTCACTCCGCGACGCCTCTTTCCACACAAGCAGCATAACAAACTCACTGACATCAATATAATACCTAGACAGCCAACTCGCGCGCCGCATACGCCGGACGGTCCGTTCCCACACTGTGTGGTGGTGTCAGCCGTTCTGGGGGGCAAAACATCGCGGTCGCCATAGGGACCAATGTATAAATGGCAAATCTGAACGGCGCCCTGACTAGGCTACGCTTGGAAAAAGTGGTGCAAAGTAGCATCATATTATTCGTTGGAGATTCTAGATTGAGCCCAAATGAATTATAAGGTTCCACCTGGTCATGGAATTTCTGGAGAGCAGCTGACATGATCGGTTACCATGTCCTTATTTGGGGTGTAAAAACCACGTTATACCGTTCACTTTCCGTTTCAAATGCGATATAAGCTTCATATACTTCATATACTAAGCTTAGATTGCATTTGCAATGGAAAGTGAACGGTATAACGTGGCTATTAAATCCCAAATAGGGCTATGGTAACCGTTCATTTCAGCTGCTCTCCAGAAATTCCATGACTAGGTGGAACCTTATAATTTCGTTTGGCTCAATCTAGAATCCCCAGAGAATAATATGATGCTACTTTGCACCACTTTTTCCAAGCCTAGCCTAGTCATGGTGCCGTTCAAATTTGCCATTTACACATTGGTCCCTATGGCGCCGCGATGTTTTGCCCCCCAGGGCTGGTGAGTTAGTGGTGGCGCCACCACACAGTGTGGGAACGGCCGGACGGCGCAAGATAGCTGTCTGGGTATTATATGGATGTCAATGAACAAACTGCGGAAGCTAATGTGGAACGCTTACAGCGCCATTGCTCGCTCACAAACTGGAACGCCCAAGGCCAAAGGAAAAGGTTCACTAAATTATTAATCTTGAATAAATCAAATCTCAACTCACAAACGAAAAAGAAAAGCATCGTCATTTGATCATTGAAGCAACTGCAATCTTCAAAAACACTTAGAATGTAACTCCTGATGCTGATTTGCTGATTCAAATGTTGAAAAATGCATCATGTCATATGCATACCAAAGTCGAGAAACACACACAAGTGACCAACAAGCAAAGCCTTTATTGACATTTTACAGCAACAAAGTTTACTTTCGATTTGTAATTTTTAGTGTAAAAACTAATTCAAAGGAGTAAAAACTATATTTTGCTTTCATCCAAATTGCAAAAACGTGTATGACTTATTGGTGATTTTCCCTCACAGTGAAAAGGATAGCTGCATTTTAAGCATTCATAAGAAGACATTTATTACGTCCTAAAGACAATTGTGGTGAAACGCAATATCATTGGCGGCTGCAGGGGGTGTCATCCCGGGATTCCCCATATATCGGCTGCCGAGCGGCGTGCATTAGCAACGAAGTCACTGGTGCTCTGGTCCAGTCGTGACCAGCCCCGTCGCCGCAGCTGCGCTTTCGAGCGTTTTGCGGTCTTTTGACGGGTGTTGACGAGAGCGACAATTTGAAGTCGTCGCCGTTAGATAAATAAGTTATGTTTCAAGTCTATATTTTGAAATATATACATATTTTTTTTATA
Organism: Chirona hameri; assembly: GCA_036785665.1. Classification (NCBI taxonomy): domain Eukaryota; kingdom Metazoa; phylum Arthropoda; class Thecostraca; order Balanomorpha; family Balanidae; genus Chirona; species Chirona hameri. The sequence goes on from JAXIVJ010005520.1 coordinate 43,875, forward strand.
GCATATCTTGAACATTAAGCCAAAACAATGCCATTTGCAATAATTCCAGGTACAACGAATGGCCGTCTCACCCCTCAGCCAGACCAGAGCAGCGTATGGCTTTTTGGGTGTCATTTTGGGTGTCATTTTTGATCAGCACATCACCTGGGACGCTCATGTGTCAGCCCTCTGCCGTAAGTGCTGCGGTATCCTTGTCAGTCTATCCCATATCCGTCACTACCTCCCGTCACAAATACTTCCCGAAATCGTCACCGCCCTAGTGTTCTCTCACATTCGTTACTGTTTGGTCGTGTACGGAAACGGCTCTGCCAAAAACCTGCATCGCATTCAAAAACTCATCAACTTTGCAGCGCGAGTCGTTTCCGGAAAACGCAAGTTTGACCACATTTCGGAGGTGCGGGAAGCACTGGGGTGGCTCGATGCTCCCGACCTCTTCCTTTATCAAACCCTCTGTCTTCTCCACAAAGTCCGCAGCACCGCTGAGCCGGAGAGTCTCGCCGGTCTATTTTATCACAACTGTGAGAGACCGGCGCACTCTCGAACGACCCGACAGGACCACCACCTATCTCTTCCTCGGGTCAGGACAGAGGCCGGAAAGAGGCGCTTTGCCTACCGCGCTGCGCGCAATATGAACGGTCTGCCACGCGACTTCGAGTGCATGTCTGCTGGCAAGTTCATGAGAGAGCTGAAGCGTAGCCTGGAGCCAGGGCGCCATACCTGACGTGACATGCGAGGTGCACTGAGTTTTATGCGTGTCTGGAAGTGTGAAAGTGCATGCTGATGTGTTTTGTATTGTACCCTGTGTAACCTGCCAACATGACAAACAACTGTAAAAACCTCATTCGTGTGGATAGTTCATGCTTTAATACATACATACATGCATATGGCCGTCTCGCCCCTCAGCCAGACCGGGACAGCGTACTGCCGTCTCGCCTCTCAGCCGGGCCGGGGCAGCGTATGTCCGTCTCGCCCCTCAGCCAGACCAGGGCAGCGTATGGCCGCCTCCTTCCTCAGCCGGACCGGGGCAGCGTGAGCGTATGTCCGTCTCACCCTCAGTCGGACCGGGGCAGCGAACGGCCGTCTCGCCCCTCAACCGGACCGGTGTAGCATATGGCCGCCTCGCCCCTCAGCCAGACCGGGGCAGCATGTGGCCGTCTCGCCCCTCAGCCGGACCGGTGCAGCGTATGCCCGTCTTGCCCCTCAGCCAGACCAGGGCAGCGTATGGTCGTCCCACCCCTCGGCCAGACCGTGGCAGCGTACGGCCGTCTTGTCCCTCAGCTGGACCGGTGCAGAATATGGCCGTCTCTCAGCCAGACTGGGGCAGCGTATAGCCGTTTTACCATTCAGTCAGACCGGAGCAGCGTATGGCCGTCTCACCCCTCAGTCAGACCAGTGCAGCATATGGCCGTCTCGCCCTTCAGCCAGACCAGCGCAGGGTATGGCCGTCTCACCTCTCAGTCGGACCGGTGCAGTGCATGGCCGTCTCGCCAGTCGCGTCGCCCATCACACAGACCGGAGCAGCGTATGGCCGTCTCCCCCTCAGCATGCATTAAGGGAGGGATAATTATCCGCGGTAAACGTAATCTTAAATAGGATCGTACCTTAGGCGCAACTATACGTATCCCGTTCGAAATATTCGCACCGCACCGAGCCGCGTGCGGCGACAGCCGAGTCGGGCCAGAGTACCAGTGACGTCACGCTAATGAGGAACGATTGGGACGCTAAAATCCCCAGATGACTCTACCTTTCTTATACGGCCTTGGGCGGCTGAGGGAATCAGAATAAGAAACAACAAAGTTGTAGTGCCGAGGTGGATTTAGCCTATAAATTTCTACTTAACAGCTTTTCTTGGTAAGTATTTGTATTTGTTATGCTTTCAGCTTCTTAGCTTTGCCAGCATACTCAAACGCAGACCGATTTGATGCCTACCCCTTTCGGTATCGGTTGGGCTGGCGTCACCGTCGCGGCACTTTAATTGTGACTTAGCTTGCCATTTTTTGTATAATTTATTTTGCAGTATCTTAATGGCTTGGGTGCTGTAATGTAATATTGTTATACAGTATCTTAATGCCTTGGGTGCTGTAATTGAATATTAATAAGCATCAAAACAAACAAAGCATAACTTTGATTTAAACACATGGTTTATACTACAGTGAGTCCAGTGTTGGAAAAGTTCACGTTTGTTGGTTCCATATACACCAACACATTTTGTACTCCCAAATTGTGACTGGTAATTTTTTTTTTGTACTCATAAATATCTATTGTTTATTAACTAATAAAAGTGTTTGTTGCAGAGAAAACCTGTTCATAAAAGGTTGACTTCTGGCTTGGAAAGTTGGACTGAATTGTAGCCAACACCACAATTACCTCCATCCACCCACTGCCACTGGATTACAATAAAAGCTTAGGCAAAGACAAACCCAAGTCCCAACTTGAACTGTTAACAAACCAAACAAAGTTATAAAGTTTCCTTGAACAAACCCAACTCATAAGGCAAACACTGTCAGCAAAAACAAATATCCACTGTGTGCCCTTCACACAGGTTATTTGCGCTGAAAGCATCTCATTCGGTAAATATTCCTGATGACCTGTCACAGTGTCCTGAATTTCAGAAATATGAGTGGAAAGCCACACCCAAATACACTTTTTTGCCACATCACTTGCCATCGAAACAACGTCACTAGTGATCAAGTATTAAAATCAAGTCACGCTTTTAACACACGCTTAGTTTTAAATTATCGGAACAGCTATTTTTGGTTAAATATACAGCAAACTGACTGCCCGAGGCATCGATGGTTGGGTTATTATCATACAAATTTGAACCTCAATATCCACCTCCTGGAATAGTGACGTCCTCTCAGCATTCATCACACTTTTGCAAAAAACAATTTGAGGACACTGACCTGTCATACCTCATGAGTTTCAAATAGATTGTTCCAAAACTCTTTCTTTGGTAGTGTTCTGATTGGTTTTTGAGGTAGGGTCACTTTACATGACCTGGTGACCTGACCTGACATGACCCTGACATCAAATTTAGTCAGAAGATGCAAAAGAGATGTATCAATAGCTGTGCCAAATTTCATGGCACTGCGTGGAACGGTTCCAGAGATATCAACCTGAGAGACTGACGAGAGTACAACTATTGGGAGTACAAATGTAATTAGAGTAGGTCCCTATGCCACAACACAGTGTGACCTACTCCAATTGCCCCACCAATTATTCTCCAGCCTCAGAAGGAGAACAAGTACTCTGTAAAAGAGTAACAATTAATTTTCTGACTGCAAAACGCACTGGGATGCTGTTATCTCCGTAACATGTTGACTCACATTTGTGACGTCAGAAGCCTATTCGGTTTTGACCAATCAACTAGCTTGATTGAGAGCTGGACCAGTATGGATAGCCGTTAGCTCCCTTGTACCCGTGACGTTTGCCATTCGCTCATAGAATAGTAGCGAGTAGTGAAACTACAGCCTTTGTCATTGTTTGTTGGTGACGCACACGTGGCGCACACGTGAGTTGTGATTATTGATTATTGTGGGGTTGATCTCACAGTGGGTATTTTTTTAGTATCATTGAAATAATTTTAATGATATGATATGAAGGCCAGTTTGTGATTTGAAATGTTATTCGGTTGGAGAGCCAGACTGGGAAAAAAACAACACTAAAAGTGACTCATTTTACATGGACACATTTCCTTGTTTATGACCGCCAGGCCCCATGTTGATGTTACAGTTTTCTGGCATTGTTCTGAATTGTTGTCCTGAAAAAGAAAATGTGTGCTTAGGTAGGTATACATTGCTTTTCTGCATGAATGCATAGGTACTTACCAAGAATTGTCAGCACATTTTGATCTGGGGAATTTAGTTTTGTAGTTTATCATTCATCATTATTCAGTAGTATATCAGTATTTATTTTTGGCCTACCATCAGGTTATTTTTGTACTCTTTGTTCGCGAAGATATGTACTCCTCCACCAACAAACAAAGTAGAATTCCCACCCTATTTACAGTAGTTAACTTTACATTCACTTCCTCTGTATATTTAGTAATTGGTGCACCCTAAAACCCCAATCATCATCATCTGTATTTATATTTTGTTTCTGGTTTTTTCCTTGTTTTGTTTTTCATGTGATGAACATGAAGCTGGGAATCTTTTGATAATGTTCTCCAAAGACGATAGGTGGAATGTAATCATAACAGTTGTGGCACCCCTAAGCCAGTGTCATCATCAACATCATCTTTAAATGTCCAGGATTATTTGGATGCAATTTTATTATTTGTTGTATTCATCTCACCCCAACAGGCCTTTCGCCATTTACAGGAGGGCCTCCTTCTCGTCCTCTCTCTGGGCTTGGGTTTATGAGGCCTTTCTGAAATGTCTCACTGGTTCAGATAAGACACCAAAGCGTGTTACTCAGTGGGAGTCAAGCCCATGTGTGGTGCAGTATGTGCACCAAAGTCCAAAGTGTTGACCACTGGACCACCACCACCAATTCTGCTGATTGTCAAGTGTTGATGTCAATGGGTTTTGCCAGAAGTTTGTAGGATGTGTGTAAATGTAAGACAAGAACTTAGTGGTTTTCAGGATTTCTAGTTTTTCTCATTATATTTTACTGAGCTACAGTGTTGTCACCTCTCAGCAGCATCAGCTCAGGAGTGTTAAGGGAATGCTTTACAATTGAAACATTGTCTGAGGCAAGATCATGATAATTTGAGTAACAATTTAAGGCTTATTTAAGGCTTAAGGCAATTAATAGTTTTGCACCAAGTTTCAGAGATCAGAATTTAGCATTCTCTAGGGTATTCTGGTAATTGTAAATTAGGTACCTACCTAAGTGCCCCATAATTTGGTACCATTGGAACTGAAAGAAGATATTCAGTTTTCAGCTTAGGATGATTTTGCCAACCATGCCACTTGTACCTACCTTTTCTTGAAATATATTTGTAGAGGCATTTTAGGCTTTGAAATCAAGAGTTGTATAGGATACAGGTCTTAAAAAGTGACAGTGACAGTGAAATTATATTGGTTTGTAATATGACGAATGTTGTCAATATTTCCCAAACCAAGACTAGACATCCATAAGATCGAAAAATAGCAATTCCCAATCTGAAACATGTTACTAGCATAGTAATTGCCTGTTAAAATCATAGATAACATAACTAATTTATTTTAATATATCACAAGCAGCTTATGACAGAATGTAATTTTATTTATTTGCAGTCAACCTTTTGTCCTGCTGTATTATTCTAGATTGTCCTGACACTTGTGCATTTTAATTAATTTCAGATTCGCCATGTTCAAAAGCATTTTTGGAAGAGATTCTCATGATGTATCAAGAAGTAAACAGATCAAGACTTTGAGGATCTATAACAAAGAGTAAGTGAAATTAAGTTCAGAGAGCACAGAAAGGCTTACCTGAAGCAGTGTATCTCCTTGCATCTAAAAAATACAAATACCACTAGAAGAGTGCTTACATGACACAAGCTTCCACTTAAGCAGTACATATATCTTCTCCACTAGTTGTGAGCTATCTTAAAGGGATATTTCCACCTCCGGAGGAAAAGCAACTTAAATGAATGGTGGGGATCAACAATCATGTATGCTCAAGCTCAAACGTGCTCCTGCAGCACCTAAAACAGTGTATCGGCAAAGCATTTTGTATTTATTTCTGACTCCAAAACGTTGGTCCCAGCTGTGCTCAGTACTAGATTCATGATAGTCACTCTCATCCAGTTTGGCTGTGGTATTGGCGCCCGCCCAAAGCCGAAGCGTACGAATTCGCCGAGACTTGAACTTGAAAAGTCTATCTGTGTTATAAGGTATAGGTCGCATAACTCCTATGGTCCCAAAGTCGAGCCATAGCAATTATTGTTGTTTTATTATGAAAGAGGCTAAGGTTGTTGAAAATAGAATTAACTGCATACGCTTTTTAATTTTAAAGTGCACTGACAAAATGGTGATGTTGAGTTTGCAACATTCAAAAGAAAATAGCAGTCTGCAAAGAAGTGATTCTAAATAGTGTTGTGGCGACTCCAATTTTACGAATGCTTGGCAAGCATGAGTGGTCAAAATGTATTTTTTGATCTAATGGGTGAGTTTCGGGAACCAAATTTTGCAAGTGAAATCGGACACGCTTAATGGACCGATACACACCAGAAACTCCATATTGGCCTGCAAGGTGGCAATGTCCCTTTAAGTGTTTATATTTCACCAAAAATGCATGTTCCCATCCCCCAAAGGTTAAATTTGCAGGCATGGTGAACATTGGAAACAAATAATTAATTCCAATTGGATACTTTCATGCTCAAATTCTTTGCACAGCCAAAATCAAAACCACTAGTACCCTATAATCTGACATGTCACCTAGCATCTATCAGCCAAACCTGCTCTGTCCAACCACTTCTGACCCTCTGGGCCTCTCTCCCATCACAACATAACACTATTGCACGGCATCTTACACCCCATCCTTCCATCACAGCATAACACCAGTTCACGACATCTCACACCCCATCCTTCCATCGCAACATTTACCACCCCATCCTTCCATCGCAGCATTTGTCACCCCATCCTTCCATCACAGTGTAACACCAGTTCACTGCATCTGACACCCCATCCTTCCATCACAGCATAACACCAGTTCACGACATCTCACACCCCATCCTTCCATCGCAGCATTTGTCACCCCATCCTTCGATCACAGTGTAACACCAGTTCACGGCATCTGACACCCCATCCTTCCATCACAGCATAACACCAGTTCATGACATCTCACACCCCATTATTCCATCACAGCATCTGACAATCCATCCTTCCATCACAGCATCTGACACCCCATCCTTCAATCACAGTGTAACACCAGTTCACAGCATCTGACACCCCATTCTTCCATCACATCATCTGGCACTCCATCCTTACATCACAGTGTAACACCAGTTCACAACATCTGACACCCCATCCTTCCATCACAGTGTAACACCAGTTCACAGCATCTGACACCCCTTCCTTCCATCACAGCATCTGACACCCCATCCTTCATCACAGTGTAACACCAGTTCACGGCATCTGACACCCCATCCTTCCATCACTGCATTTGTCACCCCATCCTTCCATCACAGTGTAACACCAGTTCATGACATCTGACACCCCATCCTTCCATCACAGCATTTGACACCCCATCCTTCCATCACAGTGTAACACCAGTTCACAGCATCTGACACCCCATCCTTCCATCACAGCATTTGACACCCCATCCTTCCATCACAGCATTTGACACCCCATCCTTCCATCACAGTGTAACACCAGTTCACAGCATCTGACACCCCATCCTTCCATCACAGTGTAACACCAGTTCACGGCATCTGACACCCCATCCTTCCATCACGGCATCTGACACCCCCTCCTTCCATCACAGTGCAACACCAGTTCACGGCATCTGACACCCCATCCTTCCATCACAGCATCTGACACCCCCTCCTTCCATCACAGTGCAACACCAGTTCACGGCATCTGACACCCCATCCTTCCATCACAGCATTTGACACCCCATCCTTCCATCACAGTGTAACACCAGTTCACAGCATCTGACACCCCATCCTTCCATCACAGTGCAACACCAGTTCACAGCATCTGACACACCATCCTTCCATCACAGTGTAACACCAGTTCATGGCATCTGACACCCCATCCTTCCATCACAGCATTTGACACCCCATCCTTCCATCACAGTGTAACACCAGTTCATGGCATCTGACACCCCATCCTTCCATCACAGCATTTTACATCCCATCCTTCCATCACATCATTTGACACCCCATCCTTCCATCACAGTGTAACACCAGTTCACAGCATCTGACACCCCATCCTTCCATCACGGCATCTGACACCCCCTCCTTCCATCACAGTGTAACACCAGTTCACGGCATCTGACACCCCATTCTTCCATCACAGCATCTGACACCCCATCCTTCCATCACAGTGTAACACCAGTTCACTGCATCTGACACCCCATCCTTCCATCACAGTGTAACACCAGTTCACGTCATCTGACACCCCATTCTTCCATCACATCATTTGACACCCCATCCTTCCATCACAGTGTAACACCAGTTCACGGCATCTGACACCCCATCCTTCCATCACAGCATTTGACACCCCATCCTTCCATCACAGTGTAACACCAGTTCACAGCATCTGACACCCCATCCTTCCATCACAGTGCAACACCAGTTCACAGCATCTGACACCCCATCCTTCCATCACAGTGTAACACCAGTTCATGGCATCTGACACCCCATCCTTCCATCACAGCATTTGACACCCCATCCTTCCATCACAGTGCAACACCAGTTCACAGCATTTGACACCCCATCCTTCCATCACAGTGTAACACCAGTTCATGGCATCTGACACCCCATCCTTCCATCACAGCATTTTACATCCCATCCTTCCATCACATCATTTGACACCCCATCCTTCCATGACAGTGTAACACCAGTTCACGGCATCTGACACCCCATCCTTCCATCACAGCATCTGACACCCCATCCTTCCATCACAGTGTAACACCAGTTCACGGCATCTGACACCCCTCTCCTTGCCACCTCAGTGTGACGGAGGTGACGCAAAGCCAGGAGTACCGGGTCTCGTTCTCGGTGGACGGCGTCGGCTACAGTATCTCGGTGTACCTGCCGCCCGGCTACCCTGACGAGCGGCCCCTGCTTCAGGTCAGCCCGGCCGTCCAACACCCTTGGGTCGACGCCGGACAGCAGGTGGTCGCCGCGCCCGGCATCGTTAACGTGGGTATTGTATGATGTGCGTGTGCGCGGCCCCGGAGGCCACACAGGACACATAACGAGGCATAGCAACGTGTTCATGGCTTACAGCAGGCCTTCTTCGGCAAATTTGTGTCTGTGTTGCATCAGCAAAGCCTTGGTCCTTCAAGAGTTGTGTTTTGTTGCTTCTGGAGCTCTCATTTTCGGCATTTGGTCCGGTACTTGAGGTCACTAGTGTGACATTGCTGACAAAGCTCGTGGTGTCGCTTCCTACGGGATCTATGAGCGAAAATCATGCTTTGCCCTGCATAGGTGTACTGTTGCTTGGCATGACCGGTGCCCTCTGCCCTGCCTGGCCGGCCTGACCTGAGCTCCGCTGCTCTGTGACCAGTGACCCTAACCTGACCTCCCGCTGTTCCGTGCCGGCAGTACACGAAGCACTGTGACCTGGGCCAGCTGGTGCAGAACATCATCCACGAGCTGGAGCGGAGCCTGAGCGGCGCCGCGGCGTCGGCCGCCTCCCCGGGCTTCTCCCCTGGATTGTACCCGGCAGCCGGGCCCAGCGTGCCGCAGGCCGAGCTAGGTACGACCATTATACATATCCACCTTTAATTCGTCACAGCATTACGGACATTGGTCAGTCAAGGGAATAGTTAACCTTGGAAGTTGTCTTGATATTTGGCTTTACGAGGTATTTTGAGATGAAAAGACGAATATGATATTTGTGTGGACGATGGATGGATATCCGTCGAAAAATGAGCATGTTTCTCTTTTCTCCTTCATGGCCTAAAACAAACGTCATGACAGGGTATGACGTCATGCATATTGCAGTTTAGATATGGAAGCTATTGCACACAATAATGACGGACTAGCGACATATATAGTACACAAAATGGGACGCGTTGTTTGGTGTGACCAGACCACGGGAACGGTTTAAATATTTATCACACGAACTAATGGTTATGGCTAGTTTGCGGCGGAATCTGCGTATGACTCAAATCTGACGTCAGCGGATATGACGTCATAATGCCGACGAAAGTTTCGGAGCTCCGAAACCAAAACAATACCGATCTATATTTAGGACCTGTGTCGAAATTACTTGGTGTGGCGAGGAAAGTATTTCACTACAACTCATTTTTCGACCTGCTCTACACTTCTGCTATCTCAGTTAAAAACACCATGTTAAAGATGAACTATTCCTTTCAATTATATATGTGTGGTTCTTGGTAATTCTTGTTCTATTTTTGTCGTGTGTTTGTTGAATAATGTTTGTGTGCGGGTGAGACCTGGTTTGGCCGCCGCCATCCGTCAGTATGTTTAATCCACGTCATAACCCATAACGTATATCCTACTGTGCTAATGACACCACCGTGCTGTGCCCTGCTCTGTGTACAGACTTTCCGGAGCTGTCGCGGCTCAGCCAGGAGGAGCTGGAGGAGCTGCTCGAGGACGAGGACAGGCTGGAGGAGCTGGTGGAGAGCCTGCCGCAGGTGAAGCCGCTGTTGGACGACCTGCAGGCCAGCATGGATCGCGTCGAGAAACTGACAAGTGAGTCCACAGCCAGGGAACAGCCACAGTCATGTCTCCGTTGAGTCAGTGCTTCAGCATGTTCGGTCCAGCCGTTCGGCAAAGCCGAAGCGTACGAATTCGCCGAGACTTGACCTTGAAAAGCCTATCTGTGCTGTGTGGCTGTGGAAGCCATCACTGGTTCTACGTGTCAGGTGAAAAGCCACCATGTTTGTGGATCCTTGATGAATATACATCTATCTATCTATCTATCCAGACATGTATTTTCTTCCAAGTTGCAGCGACGCGATCCACTCAGCGGTTGTCTTGAAGGGACATTGCCATCTCGCAGGCCAATATGGAGGTTTTGGTGTGTATCGGTCCATTAAGCGTGTCCGATTTCACCTGCAAAATTTGGTTCCCGAAACTCCCCCCCCCCCCCATTGGATCAAAAAATGCATTTGCACCACTCACCAAGCATTCTCAAAATTGGAGTCGCCACATCACTATTTAGAATCACTTTTTTGCGGACTGTAATTTGCTTTTGAATGTTGCAAACTCAACATCACCATTCCGTCAGTGCATTTTCAAATTAAAAAGCGTATGCAGTTAATTATATTTTCAACAACCGTAGCCTCTTTCATGATAAAACAGCAATAATTGGTATGGCTCGACTTTGGGACCGTAGGAGTTATGTGACTTATACCTTATAACACAGATAGGCTTTTCAAGGTCAAGTCTCGGCGAATTCGTACGCTTCGGCTTTGGGCGGGCGCCAATACCACAGCCAAACTGGATGAAAGCGGCCATCATGAATCTAGTGCTGAGCACAGCTGGGACCAACGTTTTGGAGTCAGAAATAAATACAAAATGCTTTGCCGATACACTGCTTGAGGTGCTGCAGGAGCAAGTTTGAGCTTGAGCATACATGATTGTTGATCCCCACCATTCATTTATGTTGCTTTTTAGAAATCCTCCGGAGGTGGCAATATCCCTTTAAAACCCACCAAGATCTTCCGTCCCAATCCCAGCGACGCTGGAAGCCATGTTCCATGTGGTGTCTGATCAGAGGATAATGGGAGCAAGTCGAGCATCAGCAACTCTCCGCTAACCTCGCCGCCTCCCTGTCCCCCGCCCTCCCAGGCGAGATGCTCTTGGCATCTCTGATGACTTCCTACCTCCCCACATCTCTGCCCTCCAAAGCGAGACACTAACCTCCCCCACCTCCCGTCCCCCAGGTGGGACTCTGTCGGCCGCGCCGAGTCTCTCTGAGCAGCAGCAGTGTGCCGCCTCCGCCCGGGAGGCGGTGCGGACCGAGCTGCACCGGTTCGAGGCCGGCGAGCGGCGCAGGGAGCAGCTGGCGGAGCGGTACGCCCCCGCCCACCTGGAGCGGCTGCTCGAGATAGCCGCAGCAGAGGCGGAGGAGTGCACAGACCGGCTGGCCGACCGGCTGTCGGCGGGGGAGATTGACGTGGACAGCTTCGTCCGGCAGTTTATGCAGAAGAGGACGGTACGTGGGGGGGGGGGGGGGGGGGGTGATGATGACATAGACGGCGCGGCGGTACGGTGGCGATAGAGTGGCATGGACTGGGTGGGTGGGCTCTAAGAGGTGAATAAAGAGATAGCAGAACGGCAAGAGATTCACGGGTGTGGAGAATGTGGGGTGCATGATGTAGGGTATGCCTAAGGAAGGGGGGGGGGAGAGGTTAGGTTAGCTGATGGCATTGCTGAAATGCTGCTGAACTGTGTAGTGTGTACAGTATCTGTAGTGCCAAGTCTGACTGGCGGTGAAGCAACACATCGCTTCATCAAGTTTTGGTCCGATGTTATTAGTATCGAAAAGCTATGTCGTCGCTAGGAAGTGTTGGCAGATGTGTGTGAGCAGGGAGGGAACAGTGAGTGGGGACACCTTGTTGCCCGAGTCGATACTCGATGATGACGTGTCTGGCCTGTGACGCTGTGTTCTCCTGTTTCAGCTCTGCCACGCCAGGAAAACCAAACAGGAGCGGCTGCACGCGCAGCTGCGCGAGCTCGACATGTCCTGGGCTTCCTGATTGGTCAGTCCCGTGTGTACGGGCATCCTGATTGGTCCATTCCACATTACCTGGCCTCCTTCGTGTCCCGGGCGTCCTGATTGGTCAGTTCCGTGTACGAGGCGCCCTGATTGGTCCATTACACGCCCCGGGCTCCTTATTGGTTAGTGCCATATGTCCTGGCATGGAGACACGATCTGACTGCGTATAATCGAGGGCTATGGGTCTGGATCTGGAAAATCTGCATGCCCTTAGTGCTCTGATCACATACCTATCTGAGTATCTACTTTCCGTGAGTCATGTAGTACACCGTTCGGAAGGTGCCAAGAGCTTGAATACCTCCACAATGGGGGGCATTACCGAACTGTGCAAGATACTCCGCATTTCCTCGGTGCACGGGAAGTGAACTCGATGGCAGTATAACGCAGCTTCACTGAAGGACTGCTACACAAACTTTCCTCGAGACTGCTCACTGCGAGTGTTGAAAGAAGAACCAGCTGAATTGGACCGAGGTCATGTTTTCTGTAGATAGCATGCCGTAATACTTGTGCTGCGCGGGCGTCGTGCATATTCCAGAATGAGTTTATATCGCTGTGAAAGTGAATGCGTCAGCAAGTGTTATGTGTAGAACTGAACATTGGTGTCATCATCACGCGGCTTCATATTTTAGTTCTGTGTAATTGGGTATAAAGCGCATAAACATGTTTGAGTTGCCTGTAACTATAAACGCTGCGTTTAAAGTAAGTTGAGATGCATCATGTGCGGTCTTTCACGTTTTCCGACTCTCCTATGAAGAGTAAACTGTGAATATGCATGGAATATACCTACCCTTGAATACATTTGGATAAGCTCTAAGAATATTTTTCGTCTCAGATTCCAAGCGTACTTGCTGGTAAGATCGCCTTATAACACCGATAAGTTACCACGCTGTATTTACTGAAGATTCTTAGTTTTTTTTCTTCTCAATTTACTGAGCCCGAAGCGACCAGTCGGGCAACACTGGCAGCATCAACTAGCAAAGAATAGCAATGCGTAGTAGTGCATTGTGCATTGAATTCCTATTAATGAAGTAGTGATATCCGATCTCCTACTGAGGGCTCTAATATACAGAAGGCGAGCTTTCTAGCAATATAATTGGATTCAAGTTATAAAACGTGTAGTAGTGTATGCCTCGAACCCTTCATTATTTCGTCTGCGATATGCATACATCACAGATCCGAATTGACTAACATACATATACGGCGTTTCATATTGGAACAAGGGACTACACAGTCCTCTAGTCACCGGCTGATGGCCGTTAGTGATCGACGCCGTCTGCTAGAGGTGCCATCCACTAATCTATCGTGTGTCCTCTCCTCTCCTCTATTGTCTGTCTCGCCCTCTGTGGTGCTCTGTGTACTCAGCCGTAATCGTGCGTTCGGAGGGGGGGGGGGGGGGAATCAGGAACGGGTCTGTGTCTGTGCTGTCTGTGTTGTCTTGCCAACGAGCATGTCCTGTTAGCCGCGGGTACCGTGCGTTGTCATCAGGCGCGTTGCCATGAAATTTTGAGTGTGGGGGGGGGGGGGGGCGGGGGCGGACCCATAAGTCCATATTTTCCAGTCAAGTAAGTCAACAATCAGCATTATGGTACGCACGCATTCAGAAGAGCTGACTCTATTTCCCTTCCTTCATTTTCATTCAACTATTTTAATGAGGATCACCAGAACTCTTACTTCATGACTTTTCCTTCTTCCAGATATTAATAATTTGACACATAAGTTGTATCTACACTACGTTGCAGCCTGAAACCAACTCCGTTGCATCGCCTTAGCTTACCAGGAATGCGTCAGGAATCCCAAAAGTTAAAATAAAAATGTAACGAATTCGATATTTCTCATTTCGATTCGCTTATCTCCACTGGCGGATCCACCAGGGGAGGGGGGGGGGGGGGGCAACAGGGGGAAATTTCCCTCCCCACCCACACACACATACAGGAATCTGGGGGGCATTCATTACAAGTATGCCCCCCCCCCCCCGCGCGCGCGTTCCCAATTTATCGTAAAATCGAAAAATTGTTGCAGCAGTCAAAATCCCGCTATCCACAGTTAAAAACCGGAAAATTTAGCGCCGCTTCGCGGCATGACACAACTTTCGCAATTGCTTATGCAAATTTGGAAAATGGGAAAATGAATTCCATTAACTGACTGGCAGAGGCTCTCCTAGGCGGTAATTGCTAGCACTGACGGATCCAGGGGGCATCAGGGGCAAATTCCCCCCCCCCCCCTCCCACAGGAATCTGGGAGGTGCATTCAATACAAGTATCCCACTTGTATTGAATGAAGTATTCCCTGCACTGAACGTGAAAAACAATGATCTTAGTAGAAAACTTCATGAAAACGGAAGTCTTTTTTCTCGAGTGATTGAATTTGAAGTTTCTATGCATCCCTTTATTTCAATGATAGACAAAACAGCGCACCTGATGCAATTCAAGCAGCCCCGATGACACTAACGCGCGCCCCGCTGGGGGGGGGGGGGGGGGGGGGCAGAATCTGCCCACCCCTCCCGGATTTTCTCAATAACTTGAAAACTATGATAGATATCAACGTCAAACTTCCTTTCAGTACCTTATGCTGCATCAATTATACGTCTTCTCACCAAATTCCAATTAAATTGATGCAGTATTTGAGAGATAATTACGTTTTAATGACGTCATGTCCTGCCATTTTTGGTGGAAAAACGATAAATGTTTGAACAATCGTAAACAAATATTTTGGAACATTTGAAGCAAATTGCAAATAAAAAACGTCAAAAGAAAGGAAATGATATTCCCTTCAAAATGGCTATCTCGGATTTGCGAAATTTTGTGTTTTTGACACGAAAAATACAAATAAAATGATAAAAAAAAATCACAAAATAAATTTTTGTGAATTGGAAAAGTGAATTTCTTAACCCGCGCCGTGCCGCCAGGCTCTGGCAGTGTTTAAGACACCCCCCCCCCCTCATATTTTTCGAGGATAGCTGAAAAACGGCGGCGCGCAGCGCCGCCGTTTTTAGCACAGCTGTTCGGGCATCAATTACCCACATTATGTAACACAAATTACCTCAGTTTATCTCAGGTCAGGTCACCAGACCAGGTCACGTGACCCCACCTCCAAAAAAGCTTGTGGTCGTACCCACAGTCACAGTTTTTGGATGCTCGGTTTTACACTTGCAGATTGCATAAGGTCATATATATCTAGATTCGTATATCTTGGATTTTTTATATCAGCGACCTAGGGTCGGGTCAATTTCGTGACCTCCCCATTATAAGTCAATGGGGAAATATTAAAATGCTTCTATTCCGAGGATACGTAAGATAGCAGTCTAATTCCTCCTGGATCATGTTATTATATGCCATTCTGATGACCTAGGTGCCATTTTTGTTCAGTGACCCCTACAGGGTCAGCCGAGGTCAGCCGAGGTCACCATCAGTTTTGTGTCAATAACTCTCGACATAATGATAATAGGTAAGTGAAACCGACACCAACGTGTTTGTCACGTCGAGGCACGTCTTCCCATATGCAACATGACCTACTTGGGTCACCACTTGACCTTGACCTGAGGTCATTTGTTTTAGTTGACCTAACCTGGTCAACACTAATATAGTCAAAGCGCCTTGACGAGACAAACCCGATGGCGTCAAAATTATTGCTTTGTCGTTATTAGGTAAAAAGCTATTTGTGAAAAACTGTTTTGTAAAAAAAAAAACATTTGATGAGCTCTGGAGCCTAAACTATTGATCTGAACTCAAATCTGAGGACACCCTGACAATTGCATTTTTTCAAGAGCTTTCGATTGCATTTTCCGTTTGTTCCTAGCTATCATAGTTTCCGAGATATTTGGGGCTGTTCGAAGCGAAGTCCTAAAACTGGAAAATCTGGCCTTTGATGGCCTTTGAGACCTTAATTTGACTTGAGCAAAAAACATATACGAAATACCTTCGAATGTGCTTGTCGAGAGATTTGGAACGCATTTTCCGCGTCTTTCTAGCCCGTTTAGTTTTCGAGTTAGAAGGGGTGTCTAACCCCCACCAGCACGGCGAAGGTGGCGCCGAGCATCGGCACGGCGCGGGTTAAGCTCGAATACCAAAAAAGGTGACCGACCCAAATCCGCGGAGGAAAAAAATGGGGGGTACCTTTTTGCCACAAAAATGCGAGAGGCTGGATCCGCCAATGCTTCTCTCGGCATCATCACACCCCACACGAGATACGTCTTACGCGTATTTCACATAAAGGGGATTCGCCGACTAGTCAATGGATCACAGCATCACTAATGCATAAGTCAACTAATTTTGTCATCAATCACCTTACAATCACACAATCACCCAAAAGTCAGAACAACACGACATTGTGAGGTGCAATGAAAGGACAGCTGACGCTTCAGAGAACGACTGTCGGCGCGTTATACGGTTTGAATCCGTGACGACCGTCGCGGATCGCGGTTGTAGCGGGGGGCAGCCCCCTCACCTTTTTAGAGTAGGGGGGGGGGGGGGGTCCCTCGCTGCCCTCTACTCTGGCCTTTTGACTGTATTGTTCTATCCTGTTCTGTGCTGCCCTCTACTCTGGCCTTTTGACTGTATTGTTCTATCCTGTCCTGTGCTGCCCTCTACTCTGGCCTTTTGACTGTATGCTATGTTGTTCTATCCTGTCCTGTGCTGCCCTCTACTCTAGCCTTTTGACTGTATGCTATGTTGTTCTATCCTGTCCTGTGCTGCCCTCTTTACTCTGGCCTTTTGCCTGTACGCTATGTTGTTCTATCCTGTCCTGTGCTGCCCTCTACTCTGGCCTTTTGACTGTACGCTATGTTGTTCTATCCTGTCCTGTGCTGCCATCTACTCTGGCCTTTTGACTGTATTGTTCTATCTTGTCCTGTGCTGCCCTCAACTCTGGCCGTTTGACTGTATTGTTCTATCCTGTCCTGTGCTGCCCTCTACTCTGGCCTTTTGACTGTATTGTTCTATCCTGTCCTGTGCTGCCCTCTACTCTGGCCTTTTGACTGTATTGTTCTATCCTGTCCTGTGCTGCCCTCTACTCTGGCCGTTTGACTGTATTGTTCTATCCTGTCCTGTGCTGCCCTCTGCTCTGGCCTTTTGACTGTATTGTTCTATCATGTCCTGTGCTGCCCTCTACTCTGGCCTTTTGACTGTATTGTTCTATCCTGTCCTGTGCTGCCCTCTACTCTGGCCTTTTGACTGTATTGTTCTATCCTGTTCTGTGCTGCCCTCTACTCTGGCCTTTTGACTGTATTGTTCTATCCTGTCCTGTGCTGCCCTCTTCTCTGGCCTTTTGACTGTACGCTATGTTGTTCTATCATGTCCTGTGCTGCCCTCTACTCTGGCCTTTTGACTGTATTGTTCTATCATGTCCTGTGCTGCCCTCTACTCTGGCCGTTTGACTGTATTGTTCTATCCTGTCCTGTGCTGCCCTCTACTCTGGCCTTTTGACTGTATTGTTCTATCCTGTTCTGTGCTGCCCTCTACTCTGGCCTTTTGACTGTATTGTTCTATCCTGTCCTGTGCTGCCCTCTACTCTGGCCGTTTGACTGTATTGTTCTATCCTGTCCTGTGCTGCCCTCTACTCTGGCCTTTTGACTGTATTGTTCTATCCTGTTCTGTGCTGCCCTCTACTCTGGCCTTTTGACTGTATTGTTCTATCCTGTCCTGTGCTGCCCTCTACTCTGGCCTTTTGACTGTACGCTATGTTGTTCTATCCTGTCCTGTGCTGCCCTCTACTCTGGCCGTTTGACTGTATTGTTCTAGTCCTGTCCTGTGCTGCCCTCTACTCTGGCCTTTTGACTGTATTTTTCTATCCTGTCCTGTGCTGCCCTCTACTCTGGCCTTTGACTGTATTGTTCTATCCTGTCCTGTGCTGCCCTCTACTCTGGCCGTTTGACTGTATTGTTCTATCCTGTCCTGTGCTGCCCTCTGCTCTGGCCTTTTGACTGTATTGTTCTATCATGTCCTGTGCTGCCCTCTACTCTGGCCTTTTGACTGTAATGTTCTATCCTGTCCTGTGCTGCCCTCTACTCTGGCCTTTTGACTGTATTGTTCTATCCTGTTCTGTGCTGCCCTCTACTCTGGCCTTTTGACTGTATTGTTCTATCCTGTCCTGTGCTGCCCTCTACTCTGGCCTTTTGACTGACGCTATGTTGTTCTATCATGTCCTGTGTTGCCCTCTACTCTGGCCTTTTGACTGTATTGTTCTATCCTGTCCTGTGCTGCCCTCTACTCTGGCCTTTTGACTGTATTGTTCTATCCTGTCCTGTGCTGCCTCTACTCTGGCCTTTGGCTGTATTGTTCTATCCTGTCCTGTGCTGCCCTCTACTCTGGCCTTTTGACTGTATGCTATGTTGTTCTATCATGCCTGTGCTGCCCTCTACTCTGGCCGTTTGACTGTATTGTTCTATCATGTCCTGTGCTGCCCTCTACTCTGGCCTTTGACTGTATTGTGCTATCCTG
This sequence comes from Chirona hameri, assembly GCA_036785665.1. NCBI lineage: Eukaryota > Metazoa > Arthropoda > Thecostraca > Balanomorpha > Balanidae > Chirona > Chirona hameri. The sequence continues at coordinate 62,659 of JAXIVJ010005520.1, forward strand.
TCCTGTGCTGCCCTCTACTCTGGCCTTTTGACTGTACGTTATGTTGTTCTATCCTGTCCTGTGCTGCCCTCTACTCTGGCCGTTTGACTGTATTGTTCTATCCTGTCCTGTGTTGCCCTCTACTCTGGCCTTTTGACTGTACGCTATGTTGTTCTATCCTTTCCTGTGCTGCCTCTACTCCTGGCCTTTTAACTGTCTTGTTCTATCCTGTCCTGTGCTGCCCTCTACTCTGGCTTTTACTGTATTGTTCTATCCTGTCCTGTGCTGCCCTCTACTCTGGCCTTTTGACTGTATTGTTCTATCCTGTCATGTGCTGCCCTCTACTCTGGCCTTTTGACTGTATTGTTCTATCCTGTCATGTGCTGCCCTCTACTCTGGCCTTTTGACTGTATTGTTCTATCCTGTCCTGTGCTGCCCTCTACTCTGGCCTTTTGACTGTATTGTTCTATCCTGTCTGTGCTGCCCTCTACTCTGGCCTTTTGACTGTATTGTTCTATCCTGTCATGTGCTGCCCTCTACTCTGGCCTTTTGACTGTCTTGTTCTATCCTGTCCTGTGCTGCCCTCTACTCTGGCCTTTTGACTGTATTGTTCTATCCTGTCCTGTGCTGCCCTCTACTCTGGCCTTTTGACTGTATTGTTCTATTCTGTCCTGTGCTGCCCTCTACTCTGGCCTTTTGACTGTATTGTTCTATCCTGTCCTGTGTTGCCCTCTACTCTGGCCTTTTGGACTGTACGCTATGTTGTTCTTCCTTTCCTGTGCTGCCCTCTACTCTGGCCTTTTAACTGTCTTGTTCTATCCTGTCCTGTGCTGCCCTCTACTCTGGCCTTTTGACTGTATTGTTCTATCCTGTCCTGTGTTGCCCTCTACTCTGGCCTTTTGACTGTACGCTATGTTGTTCTATCCTTTCCTGTGCTGCCCTCTACTCTGGCCTTTTAACTGTCTTGTTCTATCTGTCCTGTGCTGCCCTCTACTCTGGCCTTTTGACTGTATTGTTCTATCCTGTCCTGTGCTGCCCTCTACTCTGGCCTTTTGACTGTACGCTATATTGTTCTATCCTGTCCTGTGCTGCCCTCTACTCTGGCCGTTTGACTGTATTGTTCTATCCTGTCCTGTGCTGCCCTCTACTCTGGCCTTTTGACTGTACGCTATGTTGTTCTATCATGTCCTGTGCTGCCCTCTACTCTGGCCTTTTGACTGTACGCTATATTGTTCTATCCTGTCCTGTGCTGCCCTCTACTCTGGCTTTTTGACTGTACGCTATGTTGTTCTGTCCTGTCCTGTGCTGCCCTCTACTCTGGCCTTTTTACTGTATTGTTCTATCCTGTCCTGTGCTGCCCTCTACTCTGGCCTTTTGACTGTACGCTATGTTGTTCTATCCTGTCCTGTGCTGCCCTCTACTCTGGCCTTTTTACTGTATTTTTCTATCCTGTCCTGTGCTGCCCTCTACTCTGGCCGTTTGACTGTATTGTTCATCCTGTCCTATGCTGCCCTCTACTCTGCCTTTTGACTGTATTGTTCTATCCTGTCCTGTGCTGCCCTCTACTCTGGCCTTTTGACTGTATTGTTCTATCTTGACCTGTGCTGCCCTCTACTCTGGCCGTTTGACTGTGTGCTGCCCCTCTACTCTGGCCGTTTGACTGTATTGTTCTATCCTGTCCCTATGCTGCCCTCTACTCTGGCCTTTTGACTGTATTGTTCTATCCCTGTCCTGTGCTGCCCTCTACTCTGGCCTTTTGACTGTATTGTTCTATCCTGTCCTGTGCTGCCCCTCTACTCTGGCCTGTTTGACTGTATTGTTCTATCCTGTACTGTGCTGCCCTCTACTTTGGCACCTTTCTGACTATTGTTCCTATCCTGTCCTGTGCTGCCCCTACTACTCTGGCCGTTTGACTATTGTTCTATCATGTCCTGTGCTGCCCTCTACTCTGGCCGTTTGAATGTATTGTTCTATCATGTCCTGTGGCTGCCCCTCTGACGCTCACTGGCCTTTTGACTGTACGCTATTGTGTTCTATCCTGTCCCTGTGGCTGCCCGAGACTCTGGCCTGTTTGACTGTATTGTGCTATACCTGTCCTGGGCTGCCCTCGTACTACTGGCCGTGGGTCTGTGTGGAGTGTGCCCGGAGGTGGACTTGCCCGCAGACTGAGTGGCACGTGTGGGAACGGGAGGGGGACGTGCCGGGCACGGGCAGGACCCAGCGTACAGCGCAGGCCGGGGGTAGGCGAGGTGGGGGCGTGCTGGGACAGGGGAGGCACAGCGTAGCGGGACGGGGGTCTGGGGGGGGAGTGCAGGGCACAGGGGAGGACAGCCGAGGGTCGAGGGACAGGGGGGAAGGGTAGAGGTGTGTGTGTGATGTGTCGTGTCGTGGTGCTAGAGTGTGTCTGCTAGTGTTGTGTGTGTAGTGTTTGTGTGTCCGTGTAGTGTGTAGTAGTGTCGAGTCGTGTGTGTGTGTAGTGATGTAGAGTCGTAAGTGGTGATGTGTGTAGTGTGTGTGTGTGAGTGTGTAGTGTAGTGCTGTGTCGTGTGTGAGTGTGTTGTGTGTGTGTGTAAGTGTCGTGTAGTGAGTGTAGTGTGTGTGTGTGTGTGTGAGTGTGAGTGTGTTGTTACGGTGTGGCTGAGTCGTGTGAGTAGTGATGTGTAGTGTCGTGTGTGTGTAGTGTGTGTCGTGTGTGCTGTGATCGTGTGTGTGTGTAGTGTGTGTGTGTGTAGTAGTAGTCGTGTGTGTGTGGTGTAGTGTGTCGTGTGAGGTGTGTGTGAGTGAGTGTCTGTGTGAGTGTGTGAGTGTAGTGTGTGTGTGTAGTGTGTAGTGTGTGTGAGTGTGTGTTGTGTGTGTGTGTGTGGTAGAGTGGTGTGTGTGTGTGTGTGTGTGTGACGTGTAGTGTGTGTGTGTGAGTAGAGTGTGGTGATGTAGGGTGAGTGGTGTGTGTAGGCTTGTGAGTGTGTGTGTGAGTGTAGGTGTGTGTAGAGTGTGTGATGTCGTGTGTGTGTGTGTCGTGTGTGTGAGTGTGTGTCGTGTCGTGTGGTGTGTGTGTGTGTGTGTGAGTGTGTGTGTGTGATGTGTAGTGTGTGTGTAGATGTGTTGTGTGTGTGTAGTGTGGTGTAGTGTGTCGGTAGTGTGTAGTGTGTGTGGTGATGTGTGTAGTGTGAGTGTGGTGTAAGTGTGTGTGTCGTGAGTGTTGTGTGTGGTGTGTGTGTGTGTGTGTGTCGTGTGTGTTGTGAGTGTGTGTACGTGTGTGTTGGTCGTGAGTCGTGTGTATGTGTGTGGTGTGGTGTGTCGTGTGTGAGTGGTGTAGTAGTAGAGTGTGTGTAGTCGTGTTCGATGTGTGTAGTGGTGTGTGTGTGTGTGTGTGTGTGTAGTGTGTGTGTGGTGTGAGTGTGTAGTGTTGTGTAAGCTGTGTGTGTGTGTGTAGTGTGTAAGTGTGTGTAGTCGTGTGTGTCGTGTGTGTGTGTAGTGTGTGTGTTGTGTAGTGTGATAGTGGTGTGTGAGTGTCGGTGTGTGTGAGTGTGTCGTGTGTGTAGTGTGTGTGTGAGTGTGCTGTAGTGAGTAGCTGTGAGTAGTGTGAGTGTGTAGTAGTGTGTGTGTGTGTGTGTACGTGTGTGTGTAGTAGATGGTGAGTGTGTGTGTGTCGTAGAGTAGTGTGCTGTGTGTGTAGTAGTGTGTGTGCTGTGTGTGTGTGGTGTGTAGTGTGTGTGTGTGTGGCTGTGAGTGGTCGTGTAGTGTGTAGTGTGTGTGTGTGTGTGTGGTGTAGTGTGAGTGTGATGTAGTAGAGTGTGTAGTGTGTGTGTGTGTGTGTGTGAGTGAGTGAAGTAGTGTGTGTGTGATGTCTGCTGTGAGTGAGTGTCAGTGAGTGTGGTCGAGTGTAGATGTGGTGTGCTGTGTGGTAGTGTGGCTGTGGAGTGTGAGTGAAGTGTGTCGTTACGTGTGAGTGTGTGAGTGACTGTGTAGTGTGGTGAAGGTGTGTGGTGTAGTGTGTCGCTGAGGAGTGTGTGTGTGGAGTTGTGTGTGTCGGTCAGTGTGTGTGTGCATAGTGGCTGGTGTACGTAAGGAAGAGGTGGGGAGGTGGGGTGAGAAGCGGTAAGTGTGAGAGTGTGTGTGTGTCGTGTGTGTGTGTTGAGTTGTGTAGGTGTGAGTGTGAGTGTGTGTGTGGAGTGTGTGTGTGTGTGGTGTGAGTGTGTAGTGTGTCGTGTGAGTGTAGTGTGTGTGTATGTGTGTATGAAGTGATGGTGTGTGATGTGTGTGTAGTCGAGTAGTGTGTGTGTGTGTGTGTGGTGTGAGTGGTAGTGTGTCGTGTGAGTGTGAGTGTGTGTGTGTCGTGTGTCGTGTGTGTGTGTAGTGATGTGTGTGTGTGAGCAGTGTGTGTGTGGTGTGAGTGTGTAGTGTGTGTCGTGTGTAGTGCAGTGTGTGTGTGTTCGTGTGTGTGTGTTCGTGTGTGTGTGTGGTGAGTGTGTGATAGTGTGTGTGTGAGTGTGAGTAAGGTGTGCTGTGTGTGTTGTAGGGTGTGTGGTGTGTGTGAGTGTGTAGTTGTGTGTCGTGTGTGTGTGTGTAGTGTTGTGTGTGTGTGTGTGTGTCTGTGTAACGTGTGTGTCGTGTGTGTGTCGTGTGTGTGTGTGTAGTGTGAGTATGTTGTGTGAGTTGTGTGAGTGAGTGTGTGTAGTGCTGTAGTGTGTGTGTGTGTGTGTGTAGTCGTGTGTGAGAGTAGTGTGTGATGTGTGAGTGTGAGTAGTGCGTCGTGTGAGTGTGTGTGTAGTTTGTCGTGGTGTGTAGTGTGTAGGAGTGTGGTGTGTGTGTGAGTGTGTGTGTGTAAGTTCGTGCTGTGTGTGTGTCGTGTGTGTGATGTGT